>BLKR01003681.1:0-135175 GCA_011170035.1 Teleogryllus occipitalis | reverse complement strand
GCGGGCAGAAGCGGGCAGAAGCGGGCAGAAGCGGGCAGCCCGGGGCACACGCCCCGCCCCGCCCCCCTCGGCCATCAGCCACCCGCCACCGCGCGTTCCCGCCTTCGCTTCGCTCCTGATTACTTGTTAATGATCGGTTAGATGAAATGAAACCATTCTCTTCTTTTAAATAGTAAAGGTGTAATTACGCTATTTGCTCGGTCATGATTTTTATTACTCTACCAATACATATTTAAGGTAAGATCACCGGCGCTGAGTCATCGGTTATGATACGTAGCGTGTGGCGGCGGAGGGAGAAGCGGCGGCTGCGCCCGCCGCCCCAACCCGCCCCCTCCCGGGCGCCGCACAAAGGCCGCCGTGTGGCGCAGCGCCTCTGTGGGTCCGCGCTGCTGCGCGCGCAGGCGCAGCCCGCCCCGCCTAATTAGGGCTCCGGGGGCGGGGGCGGGGACGGGGGCGGAGGCGTGGACCGGGCCGGGAGTACAAACCCCGTCCGCCACAAAGGGACCGCTTCCGTGCGCGGGCCCACCCGGGTCGCGAGCGCTTCTGCGCACGCCTAGCCGTGCGCATCCACACGAACGCCACGCCGCGCTGCGCCACGCCACGCCGCGCCACGCCACGTCATGCCGCGCCACGCTGCGCCGCGCCACACCACGCCATGGCGCGCCACGCCACGCCACGCCACGCCACGCCGCGCCGCGCCACGCCACGCCATGGCGCGCCACGCCACGTCATGCCGCACCGCACCACGCCGCGCCAACATCACGCCGCGCAACGCCGCGCCGCGCCGCGCCACACCACGCCGCGCTGCGCTGCGCCACACCACGCCACGCGCGGATGGAGACGGACGGCGACGGCTCATACCGTCGGCGACCCGCGGATCAGCGGAGAGCGCGTTCTAGCTGCACCGCTGCAGTCTCCGATCGAGAGATTCGACTCCCGGCGATGGCGTATTTTCAACACTAGCTTGATACCAAGGTTCAATTCAGCCGCTGCGTCGAGGAGAATTCTCGGCACCGTTTGCTCTGGTCGGTACCTTTTCGTGGTTTCTCCGATCAAAATCAGGAGAATACCGGCGCCATGGACCGCGCGCAATCTCTACTTCCCCCTCGCCTTAAACACACACTTCAATACACTACACCACCACATATGACGAGAGACCACCTGGGAACTTAGAGATTGTTCCAGCTGGGAAGGTGCCCCACGGGCTGGGGCATCTGGAGAGAGGAACTTCCAGCAAGCCCCGTGTAGGTCGGTGCAGAATCTCACTTTCTAGTGAAAGGTGAACACACCGCTACCTCCTGAATCCAGACATAATTATTCGGGTTTGACAGTGATGTCATTATTTATTTTTACGAATATCGAGAGTAAAAATATCGATACATCAATGGTTAAAAGTATTGCAACGTCCCTACGAAAGAAGAATCGGCTTGGCTTCATGAGAGTTCTGATACTGGATGGCGAGGAGAATGAATCAACTAGGGTGGCTTTCGGGTATGACCAGTTGAATGTGAATGGTACGAAGCAGGTTATGCCAACTGCCTTCTTACGCTTCAAGTACCACTTTCGCTCCCACAGGCACGTGGTGAAAATACTTAGGATTTACTTGCAATGGAGCCCGTTGGAAGGACAGACTTCCATCGGCATATCACAACTGATAATTATTCATCATAAAGTGAAGCACATTTTGAGTTACACATTTTTGTGTGATGGCACTCCTTAAATAATTATTTGTCGTATAATGCGAGATTTGTATCATAGTTGCCTCTTCAATGAGGGAAAATCATTTCAATCTTGACTTTCATGAGAGAGTGGCTGTATAAATCGATGTGTGACAGTTGCGATGGACCGTCGTTCCCATAAACTATTAGAGAATAACTGGTCGTTGTAACTGCATAAAATCCAAACGCTGCTTCCTAATATTTAACAGCAAAATATTTATCTCTTCTGAATGTTTCTTCATTTCTCTCTTTTCAGGGTGATTGATTAATTATGTGTACTGACTATTAATGCTTCTATATTTTCCTCTGCTTTTAGCATTTACAATACCATTAATTCTAACACCCCAATCCACGTAACTCTCATATTTTCCCTTTCACTGGTTCACACTATTTATTCCTCTCGAGGTATTCCTACAATACATCATGTCACTGAACGTTAAAGCAATTAATTTAAATGAAAAATGGCATGCAACATGTGTCTATAAATCTTTAACAACAGGTTAAAATTAAACTATTATCTTGAAATCAGGCAATACAAGAGAAATTCAAATCAAATATTATACACTCTACATTTATCAATAAAATTACCATTATTTTATGTCAACAAAGAAAAAAATGGTATTTGAAAACTTCATGTTACGCCTTATTGCTTGTTCATATTTGGGTAACACAAAGTCTCATTGATTAAGTTTGTTAAGATTGTCAAATTTCATGACGAAAGTCTTTTGGTTTTTGTCTCCTTTGACTCTTTTACATAAACAATATTTGATATTTTAAATAAGGAAGCTCAACAAACTATAAAAGTTGTTATATTCTTAGAGATCCAAAAAATATTGGGTTGGAATTCTCGGAAAATACACTTGGAAATTAGAATGAAGAATCATTTTTAACAGGACACATTTACGATTAAATAATTATGATTGTATTGACCCGATCCCACTGTATTCCCGTTTCTTTCAGTATCCTCCTTAATTGTGCAACACTACCCACAATTTCTTAGAAGAGGTGGCCTGTGCGTCCGCCCGCGTGAGTCGCACACGACGCCGCCCCCCTTTGCTACTCTGCCCCCCCCCCCCCCGGCGCTCCGCGCTGGACCGGCCCGGCCCGGCCCACCGCGCCCTACCGGCGTTCGCTCGGTTTACAGCACCACAAAACGGGGGCAATCGAGAAGAGCTACGACTCGACGCTGCACGGCACGGCACCGCTGCCCCAGGACCCGCTCCCCACCTCCCCATCGCAGTGGGCCAGAACGGCCAAATCACGCGCGCAGGGCCTTTCTGGCGTTGGCCCCTCACCGCTAGAGTAGTAGATTCCGAATATGGTGCCGAAATCGTGTTTGGAGATTTGACAGCTGCCAAGAGAACTATTAATGTCGGAAGGAAACGTATTCTCTTGAATGTTCCTTGAGAGATTTAGTTGAAATGTAGAATCAGCATTTAATTTTGACACTAAATATGGATGTACGTAATCATTCTGTAACATAAAATATGCATATAACAACGATTTTAAGTGACATTCACTTGAGCAACATTTTTGGCGTATTTTCTTAACGAAATGCATTTAATTTTCGATCACAGTTCTAAGAATGTAGACACCACGAATATATAAAAATCATTAATAATTCGCAAGTCCATTTTTAACAAATATACACTTTATGTGATGCCGACGATCACCTATTTCAGTCATGAAACAATATTATGGAGATGTGATGCAAGTTTTCACGTTATATATTAAAGATTTGGCTTCATGGAACGGAATTCTTGGAATACAATATTGGAATGTATCTACTCTCAATTTGAAGCCCAAAATAGACGCCGCATGCCGAAAAGTCAGCATGATCCGTAAAACACAGATCCTCCCATATTAACTAAGCGAATGCAAAAATTATAATGCGAAAAACGAAATGTGAAAGTTATGAGCTTTTCTACCGTTCGCGTACGTGTTCCGGCCCTGTGTGTGTCTCCTCGCCCTCCGCTACCCGGCGGGCAAACGGCCACTGCCGCACAGAGGACGGGATTCAGGGAAAAGGGACGGAAAAAAATCCTACTTTCAATAAATCAAAACTGAAACGACGTATATTATAAAGTTCAAAGTTCGATAATCGACCATAGCCCATTTTCGATACCAGCTAAACAGCTGAGTAGAAGCCGACCACTGACTAAGTTCTGCACGTGGCCCCCTTCTCCGATCGGTCGATTCCATGGTGACTTCTGATGTACTGCTGGGCGGTTCCGAAGAAGTATTTGTACAATAGGCCATGCATACCATACTGAATTTCATTACCAGCAACTAACGCTACATAAAAAGCAAATTTGAAGTTGGGTAGTGAGCGGGGTTGGAAAATGAGACATAAACGTGTTCGTTAGTCTCATTTATAAGGCTTGAAACGTAAATGTAATATTGCTCTCAGCAGACTTGACTCAAAATACATTTACAACAAAATATTATGGTACTGATTCTGGTTCTGTAAGAAATTTGTTACCCGGTTACAAAGTAATCAGGTGTAACTAAAAAAATAATTCAATTTGATAACATTAACAATTATGAAGAAATGCGGGCTTCATTACAGAAAATTTCCAATGTTTGCGAACCCCCAGCAAAATAACAAAAAAATTGCTGACATAGTACGGAACATAATTAAACATTTTTATATGTGCTTTGAATCACGTAAATTGGAATGTCTTAAAAAATCCAACAATGCAACTCTTTTCAAATTCAGATTGATTTAAGTATTTTCAAATAAAACCCTTAATAAAAGTAACAAATACTCTGTTTTTAATAAATTGTAGTGTGTTATTCTAGAGTTAGTTATAAAATGTATTCAACAGCCATTACCTTTTGGAAATCAATGAATAAATAAGTTAGTCGGCTATTAACAATGCACATGATATAACGAGCTGCACATTGAGTCATATTTTCAAAACTGAAAATGCACATAGATTTATTTTAATTATGTTTTCGTTTCAGCACTGATCGGTAATTAGATAGTAAATGATATTTTCAAGTTATTATTTTCTTTCTATATATACTAGGGTGTAGTGTCAAAAGCACTGTAGGTAATACAATTTATTATTTATTGTATATTTTTAATTTATTATAGCGAAAAACAGTAAAAACATATGTGAGGTAGGGGAGAATTATAGTCAGCACATATATTTTTGGTGCCCTGGATAGTCTACTCCACCGCTCTATTATACATAGTTGAGTGATGAACAATCGTACCACCAAGCATCGTTTAACAACTAGAAATGTTCACTCCCGAGTAATAGAAAACTTGTTTGCATCGCAAAAGAAAGACAGATTTGATTTTATAGTATTGCTGACAAAGTAACAACCCACACTCCACACTATTTCTACAACGTCTAAGAAAACGTGCTCCATTTAGCGTGTAGTTATGCTACGTATTTACGCACAGTGAAGCTACATTTGTTCACAAGAAAATAAGAATTCCTTTTTACGCAACAAGTACTACAGAAAGTAAGTCTCTGGAGTACAAATGAAATGTTGGCGGAGGAGGTGACGACAGAAGCCGAAGTCGGTGTTTTGAAATCGACAAGCATGCCAAGGGCACTTTCGTACGAGTTTTATTAGAAGCGAACGTACATTATTTTTTAGAAAGAACTCCTAGCAACTTGCAAGTATACGGTACTTTTGGGATCATTCTCAATACGCGAGGCGGCAGTTATGTTGATTCCAACCCAGTGTTTTATTTTTTTAACAGTACCCAGTTTTTTATATTGTTATGACGTCTTTGCGGTACGAGTACGTCTATTTTCTCGCACGCGTACCACAAAAAAAATTTTCCAATCCATAGACAGTGAAAGTATTAGTTTTCATACGTGCGGGAAAAATAATTTTGACCGCTCTTTCCGTGTTTCCAGCCAGCGTGCGCTTTGGCCAGCGCTGGCGGCCGCGGGGCCCGGCCCAGGCCAGGCCCAGGCCAGGCCGACCTGGCGGCTCGCTCCTCCATTTCCATGCTAATTGGATTTGGGCGAGTGACCGACGAGAGCGACGGCCGGCGGGCGACCGGCGGATGGCCGGCGGGGCCGGGCGGGGCGGGGCGGCGGGGAGCGGGGCGATGGACCCAAGTCAACTAGGCACTCCCATCCTGAGAGGAAAAACAAACATTGAAAAGTGTCATATTCAAGGGCGAAGGTTTCCGCCGATGCGATAATTTCTACATCGCATAGGAATTATTGATGATGTTAGATGATCGGGGTCCGAGGTGATCAACGGGTGAAAGAGTAAATTGCGTTCAACAGGCGAGAATGTACGAAGATGGACCCCCACGAGTTAAGTGGAAGATATCCGTGGGATTAACGAGTAGATGCATATGCATGTCGATGAGCAGGTAGCAGATTAGCGCAGGATAGGCGCGCACACACATGGATACGCGGGCTGCTTCTCCGACAGCCGCCTAGGAGTAGTGTTGATGAGCGGAGTGGGCGGACGAGGGGGGTGGGGGTGGGGGTGGAGCCGGAATGCAAGTGGAGGGCGGACTGGCGGGCGTGTGGATGGGTGGTGGAGTGATCAGGTTCGCAAGTTGTGGAGCGAGTGGAGGTTGCCGGGCAAGTGGACAGCGGGCTTCGCAGTATGGGCACGGGCGATGGGCGACTGGACCGGTGTGGAGTGGCCGAAGACGGGCGTCGTTCTAGACCAATACCTGTAGACTACATTTCCTCAGCGTTATAATTGGGACTATAACCGTATGATCTGAAAGATTTTTTTATTTCTCTATTCAACTTTTTAAAATTTGACTTTAGTTTGGAAAAGTTTGTCTCCTAAATTTAATACCGAATTACCGTGCGTTTTTTCTTCAGAATATTGCTAAGAATGTGAACACAAATTACACTTATTTAGTACAGAATATTTCTACTTGTAGATTCTGAAGAAAAAATCATTTCCTCTGAAATTAATACTGAAACCAAACAAAAATATAAATTTCCAAATATTGGAAGTTATTACATTCTGATTATTCGACATTTTGCTAGTTGTAACGGAAACACTGTATTGCAAGGAAGTCCTCTCTCCTTCTGAACGAGCAGCTCGAATGTTACGAAGATACAAACAATATCTTATACATCAGAACAATTCTGCAGTGCATAAAAATAACAACAACATGATGGGTCATTGATATCGAATTGGGGCCGATAGAGGAAAAGGTAGTCTTTAAGTGTACGGCACATTTCCCATGACTCACTACCAAGAGTGATTTGATATTATTCATATAATTACGTGATTGTACAGAGCTTTTAAATTGCTCCAAGGTGAAAAAGCTGGCCAAAGGCAACTGAAATGTATTATGTAATGGATATTTTTTTTATAATTAGCATATTGGTTGATTCAACTTTTGGTCTTGCGAAATATATTCAGTTCCCTTCTGAGAGCCAAATTATAAATACATGAACAGTTTCACACAACGTTTACCTGTCCTCATCAGTATTCCAAAACTAACAGATGCATTCAATGTCGTGTAACAAATCGGCATACGTCCTGGAACACGTCCGGGAAATTTGTCGTGTGCACAGACCGCGTATTGCAACGCGGATATCAAGCGTATTAGTGTAAACGTGCTCCAATTGCATCCAGAATAAAAAATGCATCCCCCCACTCGGCTCCCTAGTAGAACGAGACCCACTTCTCCGCCGCAGGAAACCTCCACTCTACTCATCTCCACATCGCTCCACTCCACTCGTCCGCGACGCCACTAACACGCCAGCAACGCGAACGGAAGTCAATCTTTTAAGTAACAGTGTTGCGAAAGCTCGAGAGGATGTGTGATGGAATAAATGTGCAAGCCAATGAAATCTGTAGGTTGGATGCTCCCGCTACACCCACCGGCTCCAATTAAAACAAAGTAAAAGGGAATTGCTTCGATTAACGGTCGCTAAATTAAGTCTTGGCCTAAAACTTAATGACCACGTGCCGCAGATCCAGTTCGAAGATAATTTTCTGCGATAGAATTCTTGTCAATCCGGAATGCAAGTAGTGCTCTGAACCTTCGAATCCTAGATGCACCGGAGGGTAAAAGCTGTTTCCTCCTGAACTCATCATCTTACCTGCTTCGGGCAATACGACTTACCGGTTAAATCGAAGGCAAGCGGAAACATAGAAATTGCTATCATTGTAAGTGGCCAGACTCCCGCTACCAAGCCTAAGAGAATAATTATAAAAGTATATGGAATGAGAATATTACGAATTCTTTCATGTTGACAGTGATCATTTAATTTTGTTTACGTCATTGTGACTTACTGTACGAGTTAGGTAGAAGATCTGGCCACTCCACATTTTATTACCTACCTCCAATAAACATTATCCACCATGCGGACTTCAACTCCGATCACGCGTTCATAAATCTTACAGATTGTCCCAATGGTGATGGGAGCTGCTTCGGGAATTCAAAACTCCCTTTGGGAAACACGAGGATAGAGTCAGTCGGTAACCACAAGAAATTAAAAACGAGGAACACCAACGGAATGATGCCTCCATTCCAAAATCTGACGAGATCGGACTTGACAAAAACCTAAGTAAATTCAACACCCAGCGGAACTGAATATCACGGTGGAGGCAGGCTCGACCAAAGTCGCGACGAAGCCTCTGGAAACTGATCTCGGGCGGGCAAAATAGAAAAGCTACCCAGTGCGCAGCGCCCGGGATGGCCATCCCCACGCGCCGCATCCGCCGCAGAGGCAGAGGAAGATCGGCGTGGGGGAGGGTAGAGGCGGGCGAAAATTGTAACGACATGCAGAGGAGCAGAGGTGAAGTAGTGGGCGAGATACTACAGGGAGAAGCGCAGAGAAGTAGTGAAGGAAACAGAGATGCGGAGAGAAGTGGGAAGGTGTAGGGTGAGGCAGATTGAAACGGAAAGAAGAGGATAGAAATGGATACAAGGGAATAGAAGCGGGAAAAAGCGGATGGAGACAGGTGGAGGCAATGAAGCTGGGAGAAAGGGGCAGAAAGGGGAGAAACGGAGAGAAACGAAGAGAAACGGGAGAAACGGGGAGAAACGGGGAGAAACGGGGAGAAACGGGGAGAAACGGGGAGAAACGGGGAGAAACGGGGAGAAACGGGGAGAAACGGGGCAGAAACGGGCAGAAACGGGCAGAAACGGGCAGAAACGGGCAGAAACGGGCAGAAACGGGCAGAAACGGGCAGAAACGGGCAGAAACGGGCAGAAACGGGCAGAAACGGGCAGAAACGGGCAGAAACGGGCAGAAACGGACAGAAACGAGCAGAAACGAGCAGAAACGAGCAGAAACGAGCAGAAACTGGGAGAAACTGGGAGAAACTAGGAGAAACGGGGAGAAACGGGGAGTTAGAGACCCGCGAGGTGCCCACCAGGCAGCGGATGAAGTCCGGAGCGAGGAGCTGGGACGAGGCGAGGGGCGACCGGGGCGAGGCGCGGGGCGCGGGGCACGGCCAGGTGCGGTCTGCGGCCGCGTACTTCACTAGAGGTCTCCTCCGCATTGCGACTGCCGTGTTTGACTCTCAGCCCTGACGACTGTGATTGTTGCAATTCGTGGTTTGCCTACTCCGCCCTCTCGTCCTCCCGCCCTGAGGCGTCAGACCGTCCATCCTCCCTACATCTGCCCCCCACCCCGCTTGACCGCCTACCCCCCGTCCGTCGCCCGGACGGCCGCCGGCGTTAGGAGCCGTGCTTCATTCAAGGCCGCAACCGCAACCTCCTTTCTTGACAATTTGATCCTGAGTCGTTAAAAAGGAGAAAAAGGGAAGGAATAAGTTGCGGCGCGCAGGTCTACTGCGCGTGGTTTCTGCGCGTCTAACGGGAACGCCAGCACGCTCGTGGCTGTCTGCGCCGCCGTCACCTTCTCCTCCTCCTCCACCACCACCACCACCACCACCGTCACCGCCACATTTCCCGTCCCCGTCCCGTATCGTAGCCCGCGGCAAAAACCAAACTTCACAACCCACACACTTGCACACTTCATCCCCCATGTTGAAATCGCCTCAGGGGCGCAGAGATGGGAGTAGTGTCAAAGTACGTGTAGCTCAAAGCTGCTGGTTCCAGTCGTGAGTGTGATTTTCACCACGTAGTTGTGGCGACGTGAGCTTCCTCATACCCCCACGTATTCCATCTGAACATCATCCCGTTCAGCACCATTCACTCCTCACGACCACACTTCGCTGCTTCAGCCGGTTGAAGAATTAGTCAAATCACTACTGTGATTACCTGCTCACAAAAGGGGAGGCCATAATAACGAATCAATTGTCACACAAACTTCTTCCTCGTCATTTCCTAATATACACATCCAACGACGACTATTATTCAAGAAATGTTAACTTTGAATAGATGAATAAATCATTTACATAAAACACGAGTTAGAATAGGAATTTTTTTAAAATTAGATAAACCACCACACGATAACACTAAACCAATGTGAATGTAAGAGTCGTGCCCGGCTAACTTTTCTGCCGTTGCTACGATCTCTGCATTCGGCGTTATGAAGAACTTTTGGTTGATTATTTATTGTGTTACGGGCACGTAAACTGTTATCGTCATTAGGCGCGTACATGTAGCACATGTTTTTTTATTACGGAAATTGGTAGTGTTCTTACCGATGAATTGTGAGATTCGGCACCGACCTATCCAGGTATCATCCACCTTTTCACTATCCTTTCCTATATCCAGGTATCATCCTATTTCCACTTTTTCCTATTCAGGTATCATCCACCGGCGGGGCTCCGCCCAGCCGGACAAGCTTTGGACTGATCTCTCAAGATATGTGGTAATGTAATGGATGTAAGTGTAATTGCGTGTAAGTAAGGGGTGAAGATAGGACAAGAAAGAGAAAGGAAAAATTACACGTGATCCGAGGCCCATTTCATAGGGTACTGCTCGGGCATACGCCCAGTGTTGATCGGGGGAATTACGGAAAACTACGGATCAGAGCAGCCGGCCGCTAGAATTCTCCTCCAGTCAACGGCTGAATTTGACCTATCTTGCCAGAGTCGTCAATTCTGGCACCATCGGGACTCGAACTCTACGACCTCCAGTCAGAGAAACTGCAATGACCTTAGTTTATGCGCTGAGCTACCTCAGCCGGTCATCGTGATGAGCCGCTTTGAAAACAAACATATAAACTCCTCACAAATGGCGCAACGAAAAGCGTAACGGACAGCGCGCCAGTTTTCCTCGTCGGCATACCGGGGTTCGAATGCCGGTCACTGCATGTGCAATTTGTGCGGGACAAAGCGGGCTCGCAGTCGACTGCTTCGTACTCAAACCCTGGTCTACCACCGTTCATAATATCGTTGCCATCAACTCTTGCATTCACTAACCATGATTAAATATATTGTGTGACTCGATCTCATGAACTGGAAAACAATAAACACGTATTTGATACAAATGACACTACATGTTCTATCAATAAAAAATGCTGAGTTACGCAATAACACATGATATTATGATGGACCTTAACAATTTTTATTTTCGCTCTTATTACATATCTGCGTAGTAAAGATGCAGCGAAAGGTGGCGTTTTTGAAAGAGAGAAACTACTATTCCGGGTTCCTGAAACCGGAAAAATAAATAATTATTTCTATTGAATGTTACAAATTACTTTATTACAAATTAATTTTTCAGTCGGAATCCAGGTTTTGTGGATCTTTGATTGTTTTAAGGCAAAACGTCCGTCCGTCCGTGGGCAACAGAAGCGCCTAAATAGCTTATAGGAATTTCTCCAAAACTGACGTTTCTTCGATCCGATTAGGACCCAAGGCCCTTCGAGTTTGAATCGGAAATTTTGGATCGGAAATTGAATCGGATTTTGAATCGGAAATTACATGAAACCTCAACATTTTCAAACTTTTCAACCGGCGGGGCACCGCCTCAGTCGAGACGAGCTTTACGTTCCTGACCGATTTCCCGGCATGTTCTGCAGTGTAGGGCATGCAAGTATAAGTGCGTGTAATGGTTGAGAAAAGGACATGGAAGAGGAACGAAAAATCGCACGCGGTCCGGGGCCCGTTCGTTGGGAAACAGCTCCGGCATCCGCCAGGTATTATCGGAGAAACCGCGGAAAACTACCGATCAGAGCAACCGGACGCTAGAATTCTCGTCGGCTAGAGCGTGTACTCTACTTCACGACCGGGGCCAGCGTCCTCCACCTCGTCCACCCCGGCGGCGGCAGAACATTTCGCCCAAGAAATGAAATTTCCCGCGCCGCGGCCGGTAGGTAATCTTGTGGCGGAGGTGAAGGCGGGGGCGGGGGACGAGCGAGGCGCGGGGGCGGAGGGCAGGCGGAGGAGATGAGGCGCGGTGAGGCGCGTTCGCTTTCTTAATGAATTTCGGGGGTGGGGGGGCGCGAGGGGGGAGGGAGGAGGGCGGGCGGCGTGGGAGCCGGCGGTGCGGCATCGGCGCCACAATTATCCTCAGGCCGTTTATCTTCATCACGCCGCTCGCTGATTTTCCCGCGAGGCGAAGCCCAGGGCGTCTTCCCTCCCCTCCCTGCCCCTCCTCCTCCTCCTCCTCCTCCTCCTCCTCCTCCTCCTCCTCCTCCACCCACCGCCCTGGCGCGCACGACGCCCACGCTTCCAGCCACGATACGAAGATTAGAGGTTGTTCCAATACGCTGGGAGAATTGTCGTCTGGTGCGCACACCAGCGAATTCATCGGACATAGGACACAGCATGTATTATTCAGTAACTGAAAATTTCCAATGAGGTATTAATGTGATCCTAACGTACTATCTATAATGGATATACAATAAGTTGTCAAAATGTGAAGTGTATAAAATATTCGTAAGCACAACGCTACGGAGGTAACGAAGGCCATCGTGGATGGAAGACAAGAACACAAGTCGAGGATAAATATTCCATAAGGCATCGTTGTCCCTCCACAAATCTAACAGTAGCATCCACTCATTAACATACATATAATGGAAGGGGAGAGGGGTGACGATTGGGCGGTAAGTGAGGGTGGCGAGCGGGTGGCGAGCGGGTGGCGAGCGGGTGGCGAGCGGGTGGCGAGCGGGTGGCGAGCGGGTGGCGAGCGGGTGGCGAGCGGGTGGCGAGCGGGTGGCGAGCGGGTGGCGAGCGGCAGAGCAGTGGCGAGCGGGTGGCGAGCGGGTGGCGAGCGGGTGGCGAGCGGGTGGCGAGCGGGTGGCGAGCGGGTGACGAGCGGGTGGCGAGCGGGTGGCGAGCGGGTGGCGAGCGGGTGGCGAGCGGGTGGCGAGCGGGTGGCGAGCGGGCGGCGAGCGGGTGGCGAGCGGGTGGCGAGCGGGTGGCGAGCGGGTGGCGAGCGGGTGGCGAGCGGGTGGCGAGCGAGTGGCGAGCGGGTGGCGAGCGGGTGGCCAGCGGGTGGCGAGCGGGCGGCGAGCGGGTGGCGTGGCGGTGGGATGGCGGGGAAAGGTGGCGTGAGGATGGCGAGGGGAGCGGTGACGGGGTGGCGATGGGGTGAGCAGAGCCTCGCCGCCCATAGCAGCAGCCGCCGCCCGTAAATCTGCTAGGGCTCCCAGCGCAGGCTTCCGTGCGTGGCTCTCCGCTGCAGTCCATAAAAACGTCAAACTTCGCGGCCGCCGCGGCCCATTGACGGTTTTATGGCGCACGGGGCTCGGTTCACGCGCTGCCCCTCCCCCCACCAGGGGGCTTTACTCCTCCCCCAAGAACGTCCAGCATTGGCCATGTGAAGATTGCACTGGTCCTGTAAAGACGCAATACGAGCCAAATGAGCCAAGCATTTTTTCTACCAACTTTCGCTTCTGCAGTTGCAAATGTCTATTGCTTGAAAAAGCTTCAAATCGAAATGTTACTTTGCAGATATCCATTTTCAAATGTCCATATAATACTTATTTTGTTTTTTCAATTCGGAGATGGTTTGCAATTTTGTGTTCAGACCATTTCATGACTTCTTTACTACGTAAGTTCTGAAATAGTGCGAGTTATAGATTATGAGATACCCCATAAAATTTGTCGAAAATATTGAAAATCCAAAACATACACAGTTTTTTTCCGTTGTCCTAAAGTATACTGACTGACATGTGAAGTGCAGCCTTACATTTCACATCACTCGCTTCGTCACCCACAAATCGCGCTTACTTTCACGGAAGATCATCTGTCTCAATAGCCTGCAGTGATGTTCCAACTATCGAGACAGTCCTGGAATTCCGAATCGAGCAAACGGAAACACGAACGGCTTCAGTTCGTCCCTCTCCCGCCGCTCGCCATACTTCGCGTGCAAGCTGCATCGAGAAAAACCGTGCACGGCCCTAGAAAGCGCCGATCGGACAGATGACAGATCCTGTTGCAATTCAATAAGAGAAAATATCTCGAGCGCTTCGCGTCGTCTTCGTCGTCGTCGTCGTCGGCAGTGAGCGGCAAACGGGAGCAGTGCCGGTGGCGTCGGATCACGCGGTGTACGTGAGAGGACATCGGAGAGCGGCAGTGGCGGCGGCGGTGGAGGCGGCGGCGGAGGCGACGCAGCCGCGCCTCTGGAAAGTCGCGTCCCCTTCGCCGGCCCGACGCAGTCGCCGGACCGCTCTCGCCTGCGCCGCCGCCGCCGCCGCCGTTGCCATCGCAGTCGCCGCCGTCGGCGCGCCGGGACGCGTGCTAACGCGCGATTGTGCCCCTAAGAAGCGCCCCGCGAGCCCATCGCTCAGGCACGCCGCTGCCCCCCCCCCTGCGCGCGCAAGAAGCGCTGAAAGTGGGCGCAGCGCCACGCGGAGCCCAGAGAGAGCGAGAACGAGGGCAGGGCGAGGGCAATGGTGAGGGTGAGACCGAGAGTGAGGGGACCGCGTGCGATCTTCCCTTCCTCTTCCTTGTCGTATCCCCACTTGTCGCACACATGCGCTACACTACCACACACGTCGAGAGACCAGTCCGGAACTTAAAGCTTGTCCGGGCTCGGGGTGCCCCGCTGGTGAGAGATACCTGGTTGGGAAAACCTCGCCATCCAACTGGGGAAGATCACCACCATTTAGAGCGATAAAGATATGGACTACACTTACGGGACTAATGGCCTTAGTAGTTACAGCGTCCGGAATCACTAGTCAATCAATCACTCGAGAGGGAGGGGAGATTGAGAACGAGAGCGAGGGCGAGATGACAAGACAAAGCGCGAGGCAGGACGAAAGGTGAGAGAATAAAGACGGTGGCGGGGGGCCTAAACCATAGCTAGGGGTAAAGGGCGAGACATTACGCCCATTACCACCTCGTACAACACTTTACATTCATGCTTGCGTATTCAAAAGCAGGCCCTGCCTCAGAGCAATTTGCTAACGACGGCCCTAAAACCTCGGTGCATGGTGCAAATGCTGCTCGAATTCCTTGCCACGAGCCTCGGCGTCGGTCGTGGGTCGTGGTGCGTGGCATGAGGCACGTGATCGCCCTCGAGGGCGCTCGGGGCAGTGGGCGGCGCGCATTACCATATGCTTCGCTGCGCTTTCAGCCGAGGAACCGGCAGAGCTGGACTCAGATGCTTACAGGGCGGGGCAGGTATGAAGTTGATGATAAAAAATGAAGCAGGATACCGCAAGAAATGCAACCCAAGCATATCCACATGATGGGAAAGAATTGCATTTTGGAAAAAATGAGAGAGGGAATCTTCCTAATATTGATTCCTCATTTATTTGTGTGCGAATGTAAATCTTACCCCAAATAATAAAATTAGAGTACACATCAGAAACTACTTTATTAGAAAGAATATTAAAATAAAATGAAATTATCTAAAACATATGGGATATTTGAAGTCCGAACAATCTATATGGCCTTCCCCAATGTCAAATAACGATATTTTATTGTCCACAGTCCATAAATTGAATGTTTAATTAAAAATACATAAAAATACATACATCACAATGTGAAACATGAATATCTAGGATTCCACAGCTGGTTGCACACTTTGCGATACAATTTGTTGAACATAAAACAGCACCTACAGGTACAACTACGCTTCGTTTCCCACCAAACGTCGTTCACAACTTGTTTTACTTTTTTGGCGTCCAATAAACAAATACAAAATAAATGAAGAAGGGCGAGTGAGCAGCGCGATCGTGACTCGCGTGCAGCCCTCGACCTCCCGCGCAAAATCAGGCTGCCCCCCTCCCCAACCCTCGCCCCTGGGCCCGCTAGCGGATCGGAGCCCCGTGCCACGCCGACTCTCGCCTCGGCAAACAAGACTGACATGCAGTTATACACGGGCTGGTGTAAAGACTTGAGGACTTTCTTTCAAATGCCTCCGCAACCCCGTTCAAACGTCACCATCAAATCGTGGCGGGCAACTGGAGCGTCATAACGGAGGAGCTGTGCGTCGGGATGTTGAACAGTGAAGCAACCAAAAACGGGCAGCTGTACCAATTCGAGTGGTTGGCATGACGCATGCAAGGGGTGCACGAAACGAAGTGGAGAAATTAAGCAAGCAAGTAAACAATGATAACAAATCATACGAAAATATTCGAATGAAATGAGAGGAAAATTTGTAATTTATTTTGACGGCTACTTAGTGCAGTGCCTAATTTTTCTAGCACCGAATTTTGGAGAGTATGAAAGTTTCGATCCAGAATAACTCATCAATTCTCGATATATCGTAGTTAATTTTAACCTTAAAGGTCATTCAGAATGAAAACGCTCATGTAGTCGTTAGAAAACACGCATATTTAACATAAATATGTGGACCTACCATTCATAATGACCGTAAACTTGAGTACAACAACTAATTAGTTTCAATGCAATAAATACTCGGCACAGAAACCCTATATACAATCGAAAGACATTTAAGTAAAACGGATGCCGCCATGTGAGAATGATAATCCTCTCGTAAGCCAGGTGCGCCAACGCTAGTTTGGCTAATTTTGCTGCAGTACACGATAGTGTATTGTTCTCACATTACAATATCGTACACAGGAAAGCTGTGAGCTGGCTTTCAGAATTACATCGTATATTTACTGTTACGTCTACTATTTAAGTTCACTTTTATGTTTAGGATAATCATTTTGGTTCCATGAAGCAAGTTAGTAGCAAAGTTAGGTTGAGGTTTAAACTTCATTGTGAATGAGCCCTTAGGGTTAGATCTGCCCGGAATTAGCCTCGTAAGAAGCCGAGAGGCCTGTTCAATGTAGTGTTATCACCAAAAATCGAATATTTGGATTAATCGGAGCCGAAACATCGAGAGAATTGACCGGGTTGACCCCCATTATTCAAGAATTGTTGCGCCAGTAGTTATCCATATTTTGTTTCATTTTTTTTGTGAAGAGATATCAAGAGACTACATCGCTGTCAAACATTCCCCTTTATTCTGATTAGCGGTAAAAGTTAAGAATTTCTCCACGCACGCATGGTCAATCCCCATTCACTGCGATGCTATTCTTCAAAACGCTGAGCGTTTTTAACATTCCCCTCTCTTTGTTCGCGTAACGGATCCGTGGGCGTGGGCGAGGCGGGGTGTATGCGCGCGGGCCGAGGCGTCGTGGCCAAGAGGGCGTGGGGGCAGGTGCGGCGCAGGCGCGGGCGGTCCCGCTCCCCGAGTGACGGACGCCGCCAAACTTCCCATGTTGAGCGTATCGATATTTCTCCTTTGTGATGATCGTATTGACTGTATTGATTTTGGTTCATCCATAAAGATGGATTATCAGCATACAGTTCATTTATTATTACAATAATCTTTCCTCTTACATTGAAATGCATTATTTAATAAAAATTAAAATTAAAATTAAATTTAAAATAATAATAATAATAATAATAATAATAATAATAATAATAATAATAATAATAATAATAATAATAATACCAACAACAACATATTCCCATTTTGTTTTATATAAAATATATACATTTTTATTCCTCGGAATGTTACCAACCCTCACTAACCATTTGCGATTGTAATAAGTTTCCATCTGATCTACATATTACTTTTTGGTCGGCGAATTAAAAAATGACATTTATACATTTTTCTAATTATCAAGAAGTATTATTTAACAAATTACGAGATTATCTAACAATAAGTCTCCAGATTTATTACATTAACAACAAATGCTTTGTAATAATTACGTTATAAAGATGTTCTCTTCAGTACGTTTAACTATTTTTCTGACAGCAAATACGAGCAGTTGAAGTTCGTAAGTACGCCAATATTTATATACTCAAGGTGACCAAAAAACATGATTCGTTACGTTACATGACTCCTTGTACAATTTCCTCGTAAGATACCGCACTCGGGGCGGCAATACCGGTGGTCGAGGAGTCCAAGAAAAAGGAAGAAGAGGGGACCGCGGCGGCGGCGGCGGCGGCCGGCAGGAAGAGGTCGCTCCAGAACACACAGAAAGCCTCAGCACGACGTGACGCCACCCGGACCTGCCACCGTCGGCGCCCAAAAACCCACGGCGGCTCACGGTGGTTTCCAACACACAAGAAGAGGACAATGTCTTTTTTCAGAACTGCCTCTTTTACATATTTCAAACACTTATGAAAAGATAAATGTCCGATGTTTTACGTGCCGTATATTTTCAAATTTCCTTTGTCCATTATAGTGCTATATTAGCCTGCAAACATGGAGACATAAACAGCTGAACTTCATACATTCAATTGATTTTGGGCTCCACATAGTGTTGCTCAGTACCTTAGTTAATAGTGAAAATTACGTTTTCCTCTCCATACTTTATATGAAATTGTTTCTTCATTTCCTAAACAAATATTACTTTCATTGTCGGTGCAAATATTTTTTTACGACAAGGCTACCATTATACTCCAGGATTAGGAGCAAATTTACATAGCTGCTTCTGTATTTCCGCAGGGGTCACTTTCATCCAAAGACATGTTTTCGATTTTGGATCAGAGTGCTGCTATGTTTTTGGGATACTCTACCTGGTGCTCAGGCGCTGTCCGTCCCCACCCATAACCCGGAGTTTACTTCTCGCCTTCAGTCAATCCTTACATCCATGTCCATCTACCACCGAAAACACGTCAAGCTGCGCGGTTGTATACGGTACAGTACCTTGTCAAGCCTCGGAGACTAGAATGCTCGACGACCAACAAGCGACGAACTTAGACTGCTTTTTTAGTCAATGCAAAAACTTAATATTTGCTGGCACTCAATTGTTCCACTCTAACGACCCACCGTTCTGTTTGAGTAAATAGAGAATTTCCTGGAAAATTACCTTTCGAAGGGTACTTCTCCTAATGAAGTGACAAGAAGAGAGTGAATCGTTTTGATTAAAAAATATTTTTATGTTTCACAAAGTTTCGTTTTCAAAATCTCAATCTTTTTCCGGTGATTTGGACTTCTACCCAGCTTTACTTTGGAAAAATGGTGGCTGTGTAAAAAATATATGGTCAGAGAAAACAAATCAAGACAGCAACAGAGTTAAAGAGGAATGAACAGAATAAGGGATAAAGAGGAAATATCTTCAAGAGACACAGATGAAAGATTTAAAGAGACCATATATCTTAGACCAAAAAAGAAATAAGATTACAGACTGCAAGTATAGATATAAATATCTATATAAAAAACCTCATGGAATTTTTCATTATTGCGAATTTTAGCTTTTTTATCCTATTTTAGCTAATTTTCCGTCTACGAAGAAATACGAACGATGTGTAAAAACAGATAATCATATGAGGGATATGAATGTATTAATACGCGAACGATCAGATGAAGAAACAAGGAAGAAGAGTACAGAGAATTGTGGAAGGCTAGCGAGTGCGGTCCACCACGTTGCGTCTTTCGCTTCGCCAGCTTCCTGCTCTGTTCCTCTCCCATACGCCCCTCCCCACCGCCCACCCCGCCTTCTCGCCAGTCTCCCTCCCACCCTCCTCCCCAAAGCCTCCCTCCGGCCCCACCGCCCGCCTTCTCCCGCTGCCTCGCTACGCGTCGCGCACGAGGACCTTGGAATTCTCAACTCTCGGCCCCGCCCCCTCCCGCGCCGGCCGCGCGACGCCCATCGCCCATCGGCACCACCCACCGCCCCCAGCCCCCGCAATGCCTCGCGTCACGATGCGACGCGACGCGACGCGACAGCCCACGACGACGGCTGTTGACGGTTATAAAGGCCGACAGCCGCGGACAGGAACGTTCCGCCCGTCCCCCTCCTACCCCGCCGCCTCCCCACAAGCCGGCGCCCGTCCACCCTCTGCCTGTCTAGAATTTGACATTTACCGCAAATTTGCGTGGTTTGCAAGAGCTGTGCAGCGCGGAGTGGCGCGTCGAACGCCAGGCGGCGACGGCGGCAGCAGCATCCTCCGACGCAAAAACAACAAACGTCAAACACGCAAAAGACGTTCGTTAATTGCGTGTCCGTTGGAAGGCGGCGCGCGCGAGCGGGTGCAGAGCGAGGGGACGGCGGCGGCGGCGGCTGCGGCGGCTGCCGCGTCACGTCCCGAGGAGTAATTCCATTCACTACGGAGGCGGAGGCGGAGGAGTAGGCAGCGGTTGAGGAGGCGGAGGCGACTGCCGCTACGAAGAACGCAGAGTTCAGCAAACTGCTTAAACGTGTCCTCAAAAACTCGTCCGGCCGTATCGGCGGAGGCACGACGTCTGGCGCGGGGCGCGGGGGGCGCGGGGCGGAGCGGGTGGAAAGGGGCGGAGGGGGGTGGAGAGGGGCAGAGAGGGGTGGAGAGGGGCAGAGAGGGGCGGAGCGGGGTGGTGCGGAGCGGGGTGGAGCGGAGCGGGTGGTGCGGAGCTCGGCGGAGTGGGGCGGAGCGGTGGGCCGGACGGGGGGACGCGGAGCGGACGGGGCGGAGCGGGGCGGAGCGAGGCGGAGCGGAGCGGCGAGGCGGAGCGGGGTGGAGCGGCGAGGCGGAGCGGTGCGGAGCGGCGAGGCGCAGCCACCGCACCGCCCGGCCGCCCACCCATCCGAAAGGCCGAAAAAGCGCTTTGGCTCATTACTCGGGTGGAAGAGCCAGGGGTTTTACCGCCTCACCATGCATCCTGGCTGCCCGCCCTCGGCAGGCGCTCCCCGCGCACTGGAGCGGAGCGCGGTGGAGAGCGGGGCGGGGCACGGGGAGCGGGGCGGGGCACGGGGAGCGGGGCGGGGCACGGGGAGCGGGGCGGGGCACGGGGAGCGGGGCGGGGCACGGGGAGCGGGGTGGGGCACGGGGAGCGGGGCGGGGCACGGGGAGCGGGGCGGGGCACGGCGAGCGGGGCGGGGCACAGGGAGCGGAGCGGGCCGCGGGCAGCGAGGAAACGGTGGGATGGGGCAGGGCGGGGCGGGGAGCGCGCCGGACACAGGGTACCCGAAGGGGCCGGGATGTGAGGGTGGGTCGCTAAGTAGTGTTGGATGCGGTGCAGAGCGGATAGCGATGGGGCGTGGCTGGGAGGAGCGTAGTGGTTTTGTGACGAGAAGGGACGTTGTAGGGTTTGGAGAAGGGTCAGAGCGGGGGCGATGAGAGCTGGAGGAGGACGTGATGATACATAAGCTCTAAGCAGATACCGGGATATTCCGATTACTTCCAGTTTACTTCCTATTACTTCCAGTTTTGAACTTTCTCCAAGACTGCAAGTCTTTCGACCATTTCTATTTCTGGTGCCGAGTTTTTCAACACGTAAAGACCTTTTAAAAGAAGCTCTAGGACCTCCTCGAGTGCGAGAAGTGGAAACTGGCTTATAAGAACAAATGATATTTGATTTCGTAGACATGGAATCAATTGTGTATGGTAGTCAATAGGACTTGTGATCAAACCCCTTCAGAATCAATTTTTAAGGCGTGCTTGAAAATCAGACATTAAGGATTCTGATGTGCTGGAAAATCAGACATATTATTCGTAGCGACAAGAATCCGAAACTTGGGCCCATCCGACATTTATTTTTAAATTATTTTGTAACAGACAGACACACACACATACACACACTATATCGCTCATTTTTATCCTACACTTTTAGAGATAAAAAGTCAATGTACAGTTACTCATTCGTATGCACGGATGCATTCTTCTGCTGTGCACTAATTTTCTGGCGTTTTACGTTTCATTTGGCGTAAACGCTATTCACTGCGAAACAATTCCTAATTTGCCACTCGGATAGCCCCACGGGCAGAAGTCGTTCTGCTCCTAATTCCACAATTCCGGCGGCGCGAAGGCGGAAGGGCTGGAGGTGCAGTCGAGGCTGCCTATCTCCTCTCTAAAGCGAAGTTCCTGCTACTAATAGACAGTGACCGCCTGCCAGCTCGCCACGCCGAAAGACTCGACGAGTCTTGCACGAACAATGAAGAGGACAAGAAAACTTCTAATAACAGTGATCATTCGCAGGAACGTGTACAGAGTTGGCAGGTTTACACTAATGCTAGTCTTGGAGGCAATTCTCAGGTACTGTTTTGTCGAATAAATGAAGGTGTACTCTTTTTTTAACAAATCGTGCAACAAAGTGCTTCCTCAAATTCATCTTTCCACGTCACTTCTCTTTGAAACGAATGTCTGCAATAAAACTTGTTTACTTTTATTGCGCTCAGAACATTTGGTACACTCTTTACATCTGTGTAGGACTAAGAAATTAATGGAGAGAATATTCTGAAAGTGTTGAAAAGAAACGTCGTGCAAAATATTAATGTAGTTCCCTCTCTAAAAATGCTTTGATGTTCGCAACACCGTTAGATTCTGACCTGTTGCGGCGGAGGCGGACA
The DNA here is from genome assembly GCA_011170035.1 of Teleogryllus occipitalis. Taxonomy (NCBI): domain Eukaryota; kingdom Metazoa; phylum Arthropoda; class Insecta; order Orthoptera; family Gryllidae; genus Teleogryllus; species Teleogryllus occipitalis. The sequence continues at coordinate 112,893 of BLKR01003681.1, read as the reverse complement.
GAGCTTGACAGCTCCGATGCAAAACATGATTATGAAGTAATGACCCTCGGTACTCTAAGTTGTGTGCGCAGTTTATAAATAATTTAAAAACTGCTGTATCGTTTCATACCTAGTAACGCCCTTCCTGACGTTTATTCTTTTCTTGTAAGAATGGAGAGGCGGCTTGAAGACAGCATTTCAACACTCATTTATCCAGATTCAAAAGAACCGAGGTAGAATCTTCACTGTGCCCAAGACTAGGGAAATTATTAATTGAATGTAACATTGAAATAAATGTTCACAAAAAAAATCACGGACACTAGAAAATAAATTGCAAGGAGCGGAATAGGGAGATTTTCTTCCGAAGCAAGAATAATATCCTTGGCAATAATTTAATAGCAATGAAAGAAATTATAGAAGAGTGAGTTGAATGAAGAGGAAATGTCCGCCGCATATTCTTTTTCATACACATTTCATTGAAACTGTGTACCACGAATAATAGCGTAGTATTATTAAATTCATTCAGTACTAGCAAGACCAACGACACATGGGATGGTGCATTCTTTTTAATCAGCATGGCGCAAGGGTCAGGATTCCTCTCTCTCCATATACGAAATAATAGTCACACTTTTGTGTTCAATTCAATGCGCCATTTTTTTCATTTACTCCGCTTACCAATAAGCGTTAGGAGGAATTACCAGAAGATCGTAAAAAACGCGATGAAAAACACCATCCTGAATTCACATTAAGCAAAGAGTGTGCAAATGTTAATACACGGACGGGAGTAAGAAGCAGAAGAGAAAGAAAGAGAGCAGTAAAGAGAACATCGAAGAAGCGGAAACGAGATACTTACGAGCAGCCTTTCAGCCTAGGATCACATTCTTATTACCACATTAAAAAAATAATTGGACGTCTCCAATCCAAAGGAAGGTGTAATTTAATATCTTGAGAATGGTTTGATTCACCAAGGAGATATTGAACAAAAAATCTTCAGGACACCCACCCGTACAGACAAATAGACGAAAAAGGAATAGGAGGAGGAGAAGAAAAATGAAGAGGAGGAAAAGGACAACAAAAATGAGGAGAACAAAGAGGAGCAGGAGGAGAAAGAGGAGGAAAAGAAAGAGGAAGAGGAAAAGAAAGAGGAGGAGAACAAGAAGGAGAAGGAAAACAAAGAGGAGGAGGAGGAGAACAAAGAGGAGGAGGAGAATAAAGAGGAGGAGGAGGAGAACAAAGAGGAGGAGGAGGAGAACAAAGAGGAGGAGGAGGAGAACAAAGAGGAGGTGGAGAACAAAGAGGAGGAGGAGGAGAAGAAAGAGGAGGAGGAGAAGAAAGAGGAGGAGGAGGAGAACAAAGAGGAGGAGGAGAACAAAGAGGAGGAGGAGAACAAAGAGGAGAAGAAAGAGGAGAAGAAAGAGGAAGAAAAGAAAGAATAGAAGAAAGGAGAGGAAGAGGGGAAAAAGAGCAAGCGAAGGGATTTGGAACTAGCCAGTCCTCGCCCTCGTGTCCGCCACCGCATATCTAACACATGGTGGGCACGGGATGGTCCGGTGGCGCCTCCTCGCACTCACACTCGCGCTGCGTCTTCCGCCCTCCGCCCTCCGCCCCTGCGCAGTCGCCCGTCCACCGGCGCCCCACCCCCGCCCCGCCCCGCCCCCGCTCCGCCCCCGCCCGCACCCTCGCGCGCGCCCGCGGCGCCGCGCGCACCGGCCGGCGGCGGCACCGTTACACGGCGAGCGCGCGGCCGGAAAGAGAGAGACGGAGGCGCCCAAACATGCGCGAGTCTCCCGACCTCCGCTATTACTCATTCAGAATATGTTCATTACCGCGGCGTCCGTTTCCCTCGCGAGGCGCCCGCGGCGGAGGCAACGGCGGCGGCGGCGACCGTGAAGAAGACCCACAGTGGCGGCGGTGGGGGCGGAGAGGGCGGCGGCGGAGGTGACAGAGGATGCCGCGGCGTTCCAAGGAGGCGGAGGTGTCGGAGGTGGGTGGAGGTGGTCGGATTGAACGGAGGTATGAGGAGGAGACGGAGGTGGGCGGAGGAGGAAGATGAGGTGGTGGAGGAGGAGAGGAGGTGGTGGTTGATGAGACGCAGGTGGGTGGACGGGGGCGGACGTGCGCGGAGGAGGCGGAGATGGTTGAGATGGTGGAAATGGTGAAGTTGGCGGAGATGGTGCAGGTGTTGTAGGCGGGTAGAGGAGGCGGAGGTAAGCGATGGGGAGGTGTTGGAGAAGGTAGTGGTCAGGGTGAGGTGAGGTGAGTGACGGAGAGGGTGGCCGCGGAAATGGCGAAGGAGATCGAACGGAGGGGGCGGAGTTGGCGGAGGTGGCACTGGCGGTGGTGGCGGAGGAGGCGGTAATGGCTGAGGTGGAGGCAGAGGCGCCGTGCAGTGCAATTTTTCCGGGACGCGATCGGGCACCTGCTGGCGTCGCGCGGGGAATCTGCGGAGCGGAGAAGGGGGAGGAGGGGGCAGGAGGGGGGAGGTCCGTCACGCGAGGGGCGGCGCATGCAGATCACACAAAGCGGACTTCTGCGCTTCAATTCCCTCGGACCTCCAATCGGGGGAGGAATACGTGCAGCCACCTGGTGGTCGTGTTTAGAAACATACGTTTCTTTTACCAGTCACGGCAATGTTATTAACCCAGCACTCCCTGGCAGTTTAGTTGCTGACTTTACGCATTTTATTTCCGTCGGGCACAAGTGAAGAGGCAGTCCTGATAACCACAAGAAGGGCTTCGGTACTTCGTCACGGTTATAAAACTAATATCGTGCACATATTGTATCATTTCTTCCATGAGCACAATAATGGCCTGGCTTTGATGCAGTGGCGTTTAAACATTTTGCAAATATGCCAAACGCAAATTGTCTACTTTCCTTCAAACGTTTTCTGCCTTATAATTTGTAGACTTTGTCAAGAACAGGCAAACGGTTAACCTACTCTGAGTCATCATGCAGAATTTTTTGAACAAAGCTTTTGTTCTTGGATGTCTTCACGAAGACCTGATAATGAATTAATGGGAAGCAAATAATTTAATAATAAGATCTTCATACACAAAAGTGCTACAAATGAGAAAGAAAGCAACATTATGTATTTTCTAAAATTAGAATTTTATTCTAATTTTATAAATGAGAAATATATTGAAACAGATGGGTAAGCCCCGGACACTAACTACAAAATTCTTTTTCCGTCAGTTCAGACACTATTCATTGAGAATCAAGCAAGAGCACTGCATTGCGTGTCGACCAATACAGAGAAGAACCAGGTCATTATTACCTCTCGATCGTACAGCGACTTAGGGTACTTCGCACAAAATTGCAGATCGCTTTGAAAAGTGTGGAATTGCATCATTTAATATGAAACAAACAATTTATATCAGTTCTTCTCAGCCTCATTACAATGACGCATAGCACATATAACACTGTCTTCGACGTCTAGAGATATATTCTCTTCACAACAATACAAACTAATGGTATTCCTCAAATACTAAGAATGTAGAACTTGAAAAATACTCTTCAAAAAATGCATATGTATATGGTGGAATAGTCCAAGCATGTTTTAATGTTTTAACTCTTCTGTTCCGGTTCTATGAGTTTCCCTGTATTATAAAAACTTGTTAAAATAGACAGACTCTGGAATCCATGCACCAAACTTTGGAGATATATTTTTTAAAATAAATTTTCGTCAAAAACCAGGTTTGAATGATTATTATTATTATTATTATTATTATTATTATTATTATTATTATTATTATTATTATTATTATTATTATTATTATTATTATTATTATTATTATTATTATGTGCAACTAAAATCCGGCCTACATTATTTTTTTAAGAATTCTCGTAAAAAACAGAATATTTGAATAAACGATTTATGCAGCTAATATCGAGCATATATTACATTCTTAAATTCTAGTAAAAAACACACACAAAATATTCGGTTCGAGAGGACAAACTGCCGAAGCTGGGAGGCGTGTAGGCGTGTGCAACGGACGAGGCATGACAGCCCCGTAACTCAGGTGCCTAACGGCCTTCATAATTCGCTAGAACGAGCGACTCCGTCGCCGAGGCAGTTCTTCAGCTTCTCCTTCCCCTCCCCTCCCCCCACCTTCCTCCCCTCCTTTCCCGCCCCTCTCTCTGCCCCCTCCGAGACCGCGCCCGCGCCGGTCGCCCGCTTAATGTGTTGCTTATGTTAATTTAATAAATCAACTTGATCCCTTGAGACAAAACTCTGATTGGTATCTCCCAGACGGTCGCAGTCTGCACGTTAACTTGCCTATATCGCGGAGGAGAATTTACTGCTCACTGTATTAACACATAGAAAATGCATAAAACTGACAGAAAACTGGAGGTAGAAAATCCAGAATTTTGGTGAGAAAATATGACGCTTAGGCATAATTTGTGGAGTCATAAAAGCATTTCTATAATCGGAGGTTTATAATTTCCTTGAGGACAGAGTTGCTAATGTCAATGAAACATCAATTATCATGAGGAACGTCATCCTACATTTGTCTACGATATTTAATACACATTTACAGTTATTTAAAATTTAAAGGATGTAGCAAATAAACAGCTTATTTTCAACATTTGCAACTTCTCGTACCATACGCACAGTGCACACATTTAGTATGTGTCCTTGCGTAACTGAAGACACCCACCACATTATTCGAGCACAAAAATAGTATCCTACTCACTTAGAGAATATTATCGGATATTCTATCACGGTGGACGAATATTCACCTTGTTCTCTAGAAAACAAACACGGACATCAGCTGCATCTCTAACACGGCAATTTACGATGAATGTAAAACTTCCTCTGTACAAACATTCGGTGAGCGAGACTGTTTCATGAGAGAAGTTTCTGGTTCGTCTAAGAAATTGGGAATATTCACAAAAACCCACATTTGAAACATTTGTGGGCACTTTGTGTCTCGTTTCAATTAGACCATCATTGTCCACTCTCTATGACTACATTTAATATTACCTCACTTTGAGGGCGGATTTAGCGGCTACACAGAGCCCTCGAGCCTGCAATTGGGAGCAAAGAGCACATTTCCGTGGCTGGCAGCGACCAGCCAAACAATAGCAAGGCAGGCGACGCTCACTACGGGAAGAAATGAAAAGTGTTACGAAAAATTTTCTGAATACGAGGAATGTTGGTCAGCAACAACAGCATATATGCGTATGTAACAGTAAATATTCCCATCTCTGCTACACTCACACTTGTACTGTTACTCCGATTGAATAGTACATGTTCACCCGATGTACTTCACATATTTCACGAGATATTCTGTTTCCAAAGCGCCCAAAGAAAACGAAGGGGAAACAGTTTTGAATGAAAGAAGCATTGAAAAAATTGAAGTATTTATCTGCAATTAGGTAGATCAGAGAGTAAAATTAGAGAGAAAAAATCATTAAATCCCCCTAGATGCCTGTGCGAATACGGGAGAACATACAGTTTCTCATGGATGCGGGGTAGTTGCCACTGACTGACTCCTAGCTGTCCCCCCTCGCGCGGATGCGAAGAGTATTCATCCCCACAAGAGAAAATTCGACGGTTTCGGAGTTGCATTACCAGGAGATCTGCAATATTCTACCACCCTCCTTGTATCAAGCTTCGAATGTGGGAAGTTACAATAGTGATGCGTGAAGTTCGGGAATGTCATCACTAGGGGGCGAATTTTAATGAAATGTATTTTTTTTCACTTTAGAGCAATGCCCTTCAGTGTACTATACAATAATTTTATGGTATGACAAAAGGAAATGATCCATTTTTACATCACATTTTTTTGGCCTTTTTCGCTAATTGCGAGTATAAGTAACTTTTTACATTTTCTCGTCATTTTTAATTTTTTTTCGCTGATTTAGCCGATTTTAGTGTCATTTTAATGCTACTTGCTTCAAATAATATTTACGAGCTGCATCAAATGTTCTTCACAGAATTTCTGAGTAGCCTATTCCATTGCTCCGCTCAGTTATTGTAATGTGTGACTTTGTATGTAATCTAAGGTTCCTGTGACGCTTACTAATGCCATTTGTCTAATAACGCCTACTTGACGCCTACTAGCGCCGCTTATTTGGCCAACTTGCAACCGACCAAATGTTTGCTAGCTGAGTTCACTTGACTGAAAGAAAGAATTCTCGATTACATCATTAACACATCCGACAGCTTCAGTTGTTCATCCGAACTGGTTTTGATTGGATTTTTACTTGCTTTTTGAGTTTTTTAAAAACTTTAGAGCATTTTGTCGATCATTTCTTGGCGATGTTTTCGGTCATCAAAATCATCCCTCTAGTCCTCAGTAAAATTGCGTGCCGCGCAGTGAGGGAGGCACCCATGCTCTTGACCCCGGGCACTCGTCCGCCCTCGCCTCCGCCGCCACCGCCGCTTCTTCGTTCTCCACTCTCGCTCCCTCACTCTCTCCGCCCCGTGCGCTGGGAGCAGAGCCTTGAAAATCTTCCACGCTCCATTGTGGGGCCGCGCCCGCGCCCGCGCCCGATGTGCCACAGCCGCCCCCGCCGCAGGCGAAAGTGCCACGTGCCAGGTCCACGTACCACGCGCCTCGTGTGGGACACGGAGGTGTTGGTGCCTGCGACCGCGACGACATCGTCTTCACTAGCATTTTTATTAGCATTTAAATGAAGAGAACCTTCCAATGGCTTCGACATCGGCATCATCGTCATCATAAGATCTGCTATAAGCTGTATAGACTGCTAATGATATTATAATAATAGTAATAATAATAATAATAATAATAATAATAATAATAATAATAATAATAATAATAATTAAAAAATGTTAAATTTTCTGAACTTATTCGAGTTATCAGGAAATGATCTCAAATTTTATCAGGACTGATAAAACTGATCAGGACTAAGCTACCATACGCTCTTCATTAATCTTCTTAATCTTATGTCGGTAAAAATGTAAATTTACATCACTGTTCTTCATTTCCTGCACTGTCATTGATGCAGGAACAGAGTCATGAGATGAAAGCGAATCCGTCGTCATCTCTACATAAAATTCTCAAAAGACGTTCAGGCTGAAGGAACTAAAAAAATCCACATACATTAATGCCATCGAATCTAAAATATAGTAAAAAATGTGTAAGTGTAACATGTGTAAGTGTAAAATGTGTACTATATGACGTTCAAAAGGGAGTAAAGCAACATTTAGTTTGCAAAAGGGAAGGAAGAAAAAATATCGGCATTTGTTCAACGGATCTAAGAAAAATTAATAAATATTTCAATCACGATAGGCACGTTCAAAGCAGATAAAAAGAAATAAAAAACAATAGAGGAAGAAATTCAAAATGCTTGAGAGCATTCATTTATCAAACCCCAAACAAGTTTTCTAAGCGAGAAGAAATTCATTGTAAATACCAGAAAATCATGGGTGTCCGAATAGTGTTGGGAGTGACTGTAGGTGCAAACTCAGCGGAAGAATGAAGCAAGCAAAGGTAAGAAAATATAACAGATCGAAGTAAAATATCATTTAAAATATGATAAGGAAAAACATACTGAAGAGGCAAGAAAACAATAATTAAAAGCCAGACGTTCCTTGATATGTCACGCTAAACAAGAGAGAAAAACATTACTAATATAACATTACTAATGGAAATGAAAGAATTATTTTGTTTAATATGCATTTGTAACTTTTTCACTCAATAGTAATGAAATAGTATGAGGCAAATTTTGAGAAGCAGAAGTGAAACGACTGACAAAGACACTGACGGCATTTAATCGTATTTTCTCTTCCTCGCGAGAGACGTGAAAATATTTTAATGCCCCTAACATGCGACGTTATCCATAAAGATGCCTTCAGCATACCAACACGCATGTTCAGTCACTTCCATGCTAGCCAAATACTACATCGACTTCAGGACTACGAACGCAACCAGACGTCACTCGCGATTTGCACCTCTGCGGCCTTGGGCGACCGGCGGAGTCCGCAAACAAACCGAAGTGTAACTGGGAAGAAGGAGAAGGGGGTTTTCGAGACAATGCAAGTATCAGGTAACAAGTAGCGAGCTTGCGATTATGATGTTGACGTAAGAAACGGGTTGGCTGAAGGAAAACATTATATGCCCTTGGCCCTTCGCAGCTAGAAGGTCATCGTGTTCTTCCGCCGGCGGCGTCCGCCCTACTGCACGTGTTGTGTTCATGCGAAGAGCAAAGCAGAGGAAGCGTCAAGATATTACAGCTACGAAAACAACACGAAGTTACAGTTCCAAATGTTTCGACTCAGCAATTAATTTCAATTTTGCTTGAAGTGAATTCTTAATTTAGTTTAAAATTTCTGAACATACCCCAAAGAATGTCCCGTACCAACTCAGAGGTAGGATCGTGAAAAATTCTGACGTCAGTGAGAACGTTAGTTCAAATTGACCCTTAATTATTAGCTATTTAAAATACTAATTAATTACACAAATATTGTATTATGAAGTCAAATGTGCTAATAAGTCATTTATCTAATATAAAGCTCAAAATATATCCAATACATCACAGACTAATGTTTGTGTTATTACCTTCACGTTCCAAAGTGATAGGAACAAAAATCTTAACAGACGTCCAGTTATCATCGGTCAGTCGCATCGCATCGTGCAGTGATGGCATGATCAGATTCATACAATGCGAAGATTATCTTCGCGTCGCTGTATAGGATGATTCAAAATTGTTTCCGAAGGAACGAGCCAGGGCTATTTTTAATCCACGATGCTATTTTTTCGAAAAGAAAATTGAATATCGCCATTATTGTGAAATTCTTGAAGAACGATTTATCGCCAATATGAAAAGTCATGAGGCACGTCCTGCGACAGAATGGATAGTCCGTATTCACATCCTGGCCTTTGAACGCGACATTTTAGACGCCAAGCGCACGAAAGCTGAGGGCGACATTGATACAGAGTGACCCGCAGTGAACGGTAAGTACAACACGGCTGAGCAGTCTCTAAACGTTTCTTCTGCATGAGGTTAACCCTAGCATTAACCAGGGAAGCAGGTGGGTGGATGAGGTTAGAGGCCTGCCAGTGTTTGTTTTGGAATGCATTTTTTAGGCAGCTGAAACTCTTTGATATTATTTATCATGTCATTTTTATTTAAATATGGTTTAATTCATCACAGTGTTCGTCATAGTTTGGGTTATTACAGCATCTTTGGCTTTAGGGGAAAAAAAGGAACTATTCCCTTGAAAACTGAACATTGAAAATGCTTTTGGGAAATATTTTTAGTATTTTGTGTGTAATATCGTTCAATACATTGTTATGTTGTGTAGATACATGCCCCATTACTTGACATACAAATTTAGGAGGATTTGCCATTAAAGGCATATATTGATCCGAGAAAGTGGTAGAGACGTCGTTATTGAAGAAGTGACTTTCTTTCGCCACGAAATGAATATTTTTCTTTAAATGAATACTCATGTATATTATTAGTTATAACAAATTATTCATTTACTAACACCGTTAAATCATCAAAATACTCGAAATTTTAGCGGTGGTCCTCTGAGCACCCCTGAATTATTTAGTCATTTATTAGATAAATGACTTATTAGCACATTTGACTTCATAATACAATATTTGTGTAATTAAGCAGTATTTTAAATAGCTAATAACTAAGGGTCAATTTGAACTAACGTTCTCACTGACGTCAGAATTTTTTACGATCCCACCTCTGAGTTGGTACGGAACATTCCTTGGGATCCCCTGGAGCATTGCTATGTTTAATGGTTTTGATGTGATGACATGACTAGAATGATGGAGCAAATACGAAATCGGACATGAAGGAAGAGGAAGAATCCCATTCATCCTGCAGCGAACCCACTTTACCCATCAGAATATCCATATGGATTGACCGAGGTTTCAAGTGTGGCACCTCGAGGTGGCAGGTGCGGTGTGACGCCCACACCACGAGTCGCTCTTCCGCCGCTCAGCCCCAGTATGGTCGTTCGCCGGCGTGTCTCGCCGCTTCGATCCACGGAATCCACGAACAGCCCGCGTGCTGCGCGCGTCACCGCCCCAGCGGGAGGGGAAAGAAGCGGGGCCCGAGCGAGGGGGAGGGGGCGGGCGGGGAAGCGTGGGAGGCCGCGGTGGCTCCCTTTTGTTTACAAATGGTGGGAGCCCACGTGTCCCTGAACGCGCGCGAGACCGGGTCGGCGTCGCTCGCAAGGGCGGATGAGCCCGCCGCCCCTGCCGCCGCCGCCATCACCGCACACCCATCGTCGCTCCGCCACAATAGAGGTAGAAAGTGGTTTCGCCGGCCCCTGTTCGCACGGGACGTACCTCCCGCGTGCGCGCCATGAGTCCTCGCCGCCCCCGCCACCCGCCCCGCCCCCAACGCCCGGAGCACTGCTGCCCCCGTTTCAGGCAGCTCGCCCGCGGCGGGCGATTGCACGCGCTTTACGAGGTTCTCGCGCTTTCCAGCCCCGCTGACGAGTGGAAAAAAAACCGCGCTCTTCCTCAGATAATTTACTTTCAGCGTGAAAAATTTACTGTTTAGAACAAGACTACAAAGCTTTTGCGCCGTGCGGCTACACTGGGGCTCCGTTCCGGTGTAAACGTACGGAGAGCCTGGTGTGCCGACGCGGGGAGGACCCTGAAGAATCAGTCCCCTGTTCATCGTTTACAGACCGTACTAAGTGACTGTCTCTTCGTTGATGAAAATTGTCAATGATCAAGAATGAGACTCATTTAATCATTTAACTCTGCAGTAGTCGCACGCGTGAAGTGCGCCTGTCAGTCAGCACGAAATTACTTTTTTCTTTTTAATTTATTTGGCGTTAGGAATCGTGTAATTTTAATACCTTCCGACAAAAACTGAAAAAAAATATTTCCTTTCAGTTTCATTAGCGCACTGATGTCGAACTAATCAACGGTTGCCTTCTTTGAGTTCCGCGCATCTACATCTGCGTTACATATTTTGGCGTGTTCAAAATGTGGCGTGACTATTGAAAGGTTGAAAATATGACAGAATATCGGCGTTAACAGATAACTTATGACATCGAATAATAAATCAAACAAACCACAGATCACATTGGTCCATGTAATGCTAGAGTTGAATGAGTCCATCATCTATCACTATTTATTTACTTTCATTTTCACTTATAATTCTCTAAGTGATCGTATGTGACGTTCTGAGTTGCAAGTATGTATGTATGTTGTTGTATGTGACGTGCTGAGTTCATTCTTAAACATGAATTAATAACATGTTCTTGAGAACCTAATTTTCCTACAGCGACGCAAGAGGAGGAGGAATCTGACACCGAGTTTCGGGTTCGAAGGTCGAGCTTCGTCAGCAGTCACCATCCGCCAGAGCGCATGGTATCAGTGCATGTATGTATAACACGCACCTCGCAGAAGACGGAAGTAAATAAAGAGGACCAGCATATCAACGTCTGAAGTTTGAGTGGGTTCTGAATGAAGAAAAATTTTAAATGGTCAGGGATAGTATCATATTTGGCTTCGATAGGAACATTTTGCGACATTATTTTCTGTATTATTATTAATTTCTTTTACTGTAATTGCAAATACTTTGATGTATTGATCTGAAGAAGTTCGTTGTTTCTTATATGATACACAACACGATCAACAAACGGTTCCATGCATGAATTCGTGTTGAAGAAACTGTTCGGATGGTTTCACGGCGACAATTTTGTCACATGTTGAATGAATCCTGAAATTTGCGGAAAAATGTAGTTTTTGATTAATGGAGGCATGGCAGAAACTGTGGCAGTCCGTTTCCAGATCAGAAGGCGGGGAGCAATGGTTGTCGCAACTAGCGCCAGCACCACTGCCAGCACCAGCGCCGCGCCAACCACCTGCTTCTCCTTCGGTGGCAGTTTTTCGTTTTGGCGGCGACCTTGCGGTGGCGAGTTGCTAGGTGGCACTGTGGCGAAGTGGCGCGCTTGCCCGCGGCTCGGATGTCTCCAGAGCAGCAGCAGCAGCATTACGAAACGCAGTTCCACCCGACACCGCGACGCCGTGGCTGTTCCCGCCCAGTCCCCTCCCCCGCTCGTCCCGCTTCCCGTCTACCGCCGCCCCTCCCGCTCCGGGGCTGGCTCAGTGCCTCAGGGCAACCCCTGAAGGCGTCCAGTGACCCATCCCCAATCCATGCGCCCAGGCGGGAAGGGCGGTCTATGCTGTGAATTTCCAAGTTTGCCGGCTCCAGGGCGACCGCCTTCCACCGCTGGGCCCGGAGTTTGATTTTGGTTGGTTGGTTGGTGATTCCGGGCGCGTCAACAGCTTAGGTCATTAGTACCGTCAGTGTAGTGCATGTTTTTTTCATCAGGAGATACGATGATCTTCCCCCGCCTGATGGCGAGATCCGGCGCCGACCTACCGTCGAGACTAGCGGGGTTTCCCCCTAACCAGGACTCTTCCACCAGCTCCCACCGTCCCAGCCGGTACAAGGTCTAAGCTCCCGACCGGTCTCCCGGAATATGTTGCAGTGTAGTGCATGTTAGTGTAAGTGTGTGTGTGGGTATAAGGGGATAGGATAGGACAAGGAAGAGGAAGGAAAGATCGCGCGCGGTCCGTGGCCCGTTTGTTAGGGTACTGCACCGGTATTTACCTGGTGTTGATCGGAGAAACCACGGAAAATTACCGATCAGAGCAGCTGGCCGCTAGAATTCTCCTCCCAACGACTGAATTTGACCTAGCTGAAAAGATAGTGTCGAAAATCCTGCCGCCATCGGGACTCGAACCTAGGACCTCCCGGTCAGAGGCGCTGCAGTGACATGTTGATGCACTGAGCCACCGCTCCCGGTTCCGGAGTTCGAATCCCGGTCCTCGGGAATCCCGGTCCTCCACTTGGAATTAGTGTTGGACAAAATGAGTTTCTGGTTGCTCTGCTCGTGGTTCTCCTGTTTCCTCTACCTTCCATTCCACATTTGCTTATTTATTTATTTTACGTCAAAAAGAGTTAAGTGTGTGACGTGTTATGGGGAGAATTTTCGTTTTCATCTCCATTTCACTCGACTGTAAGGCTTAAGGACTGGCATTTTAATAAAGATATCCGCGACTGCCATCATAATAAAGGCCTGGCTTAAAAATTAATTAATTAATTAATTTATTTATTTTACGTCAAAAAACAGTTAGAATTGCGTATGAGATATTAAGTGGTATTGTATTAGTGCACGCGCTTCCTACGCCACCGTCGCGGATCCAAACCTTCCGGGGAACGTGCACTTTCAAAGGGAAATCCACATTGTATTGTCATGCTTATGGTATGTAAAGGAACCGCAGGTAAATATTTTTTTTAAGAATTTTATAATTATCAATGAACAATAAAAACTGTACGTGACATTTCGGGGAAAAGTAAAATCTCCATACATTTTCTTCAGCACCAGAATCTCTTCCCCATCCTTTCACAACAAAAAATTGAACGATGAATAAAATAACAAAAAAACGAAGATAGCAATATTTGAAAACTAGCCCTTTTCGCTCCCGAGATATAGAAAACTTATTTGCATCGGTATATGAACTACAGATTTTTTAGTATTTTTAACAAAATAGTAATCCCAGCTCTTCTCCTCCACATGTAGCAAAAGAACCGCTCAACACATTATGCGGATAGTGAAGCTTCAATTACTCCGGCAGAATTCAATCCTGCATTTCCCATTCTAATGAAATCCCGTATTTGCTCAACCAGCTCCAAACAAGTAATAGACGACTCAGAAAGTAATTTTTGTCGGCCTCTGGCGGCCAAACAGACAGTTAACTCTGATTATACTGACTGCATATGACTCATGATTACCTAATTACAAATACGCAAGTTCGATTTGGAGGTGGACTTGGGCTTGAAACTTTCAAGAAAAGAACACCATATCAAAAACTGCCATTCATGCACGAACCCCTACGTCACTGAAACGTTTAATGAGTCATAAACCCCAAACTCCCGAGATAAAACAATTTATGCTTAGTTATATTAATTATACATAATTATTAATACTGGTAATAAACTTGAATTTTGTAAACATTCATACAAAGAGAAACGCTCTGCTAGCTTACTGACAATGTACACACACACACACACACACACACACACACACACACACACACACACACACACACACACAAAGGCCCTTCATTTAATTTGTTGTGACGGGTTAAAAAGTTGACATTTCATACGTTGTGAATTCTAAAGATTTTTTAAAAACAGTAAATGCCTCTGTATTTTACCCAGTTATCTTCAAAATCAGTTTTTAGGTCAATTCCATTCTGCAATTACATTGAACTCCTAATCATGTGCGAGAGGGTACACTAATTAACAGGCGGGAACAATTCCATTCCCTTACCCGGAGAATATCAATGGGAGGGAGGACAAGGCTGGGACCGAGAATACATTACAAAATAATCGAAGAAAAAATGTATATACTTAAGAATTAATGTTAGAAGTATTTAGAAACATATAAAACCATTTTCTGCTAGTTTGTGTTAAAATATGGTTATCAGATACTAATAAAATGCAATGAGTTTATGAGCAGGCATGGTTGTTAGAGAACGCCGGAGTTTTCACAAAGCGATCACACAAGGTTTCGTCCCAAATGACGAATCTGTAACTTCTACATTATCAGAAATGTCATTAAATTTAATGTAGATTAATGTATTGTAAATGAAACTCAATTTTACCATGTACACTAAAAACAACTTATTATATTTGTACATTAAATGTATGGCATATGTTAAAATCAGTGTAGTTTTAATGTAGAGTTTCTGCCGTTTCCCCTCTCTTATCATTTATCTCTTGTATTCATAATCACCAGCCCATCAAGATCACTCATTCATTCCTTCCATTTGTGACCATACAGCTTTAAATCTTGCATTCTAATGTAGATCTGTACATTAAATTTAATGTGAGTTCATGATAATTACTTTATTGTAATTTACATTAAAGTTACTTTTAATGTAATTTACATTAAAGTTACTTTTAATGTAATTTACATTAAAGTAATGCGGAAATTTCTGACAGTGTAGTCTAAATGAAGGTGAAGGGAATAACCCCGTCGGGGTTCATCGTTGACCCCCTTCTTTGGTATGTACCTGTTTAAAGGTTTGAGGTGTGCTCTAGTGTGCGTTTCGTGGCGGCTGCGTGGCGCGGACGCGGGGGTGCGAGAGGGGAGAGGGCCGGGGACCGGGGGTGGGCGTGGACGGGTCGAGGGCGTGTCACCCGGTCACGGCCTCAGCTGCGAAACGACTGCGCTCCTCTCCCCGTGACAGATCCGCGCCACTCCGCTGCGTCCCGCCCTTCGCCACGGATTTCACGCGCGCGCCGTCGCGGCGGCGGCGGCGGCGGCGCCGACGGGCCGGGCGGGCGTCGCGACGTCGCGTAGGAGGGCGGGCGGGCGGGCGGGCGGGCGGACGCTGGGGCGGCGCACATGTTTAATGCATGGCGACCCCTCCCCCGCGCGCCCACGCTCAGCAGGCCCCGGCCGAGGCGGGCGCGTGGCGGCGAGCGAGCCGACGGGCGAGGGGGCCGCGACGTATTGTGACCGGGGTCAAAAGAGAGACGGTCCAACCATTCAAGAAAAATTCCAGCAAATATTCTCTCCATCTATAACCAATAGGACTTCTTCAATTCAAACTATGTTCAAAATTAAAGGCAAAACTATATTACTGTTAATTACGTCAATTCCTACTATTGCTATTATTATTATTGTTATTATTATTATTATTATTATTATTATTATTATTGTTATTATTATTATTATTATTATTATTATTATTATTATTATTATTGTTATTATTGTTATTATTATTACTATTATTATTATTGTTATTGTTATTATTATTATTATTATTATTTTCATATTTCTGACACCAGTCCATGTGAGTACATGCAGAAAAATATACGTTGGTAATTTATTAATTAATATGACTCATTTAATCGCAGTACGTGTAAGTCTGCGGCCTTGCAGTTTTAGTTCTTTAGAACTCAGCAAGAGCTCGAGCAGGATCGGGGACGTGAGTGGTAACGGCCGAGAACAGGGGAGCACAATTTCTAATCCACTCTACAGCGTTTTAATCTCAAATACTAGCTGATGGATGCCACACAATTCTTTTTATATCAGCCTTGACTTCTACGTCAATTTTAATTTAAAATATTATAATTTACGGCTGAAAAAATCTCAATTGTACTTCTCAATTGCCTGCATAGTCTCTTTCGATAAAAGAAAAATATACGTAAGTGTTGTAACAACTTTTAAGTGTTAGGTGGCATGGGTTTCTATTTTCCAATTGCTCTTTAAATCTGCACACTTCAGAGTCCGGGGGTACCACGGTGGCTTCGGAAAATATTAAGGTTGGGAATTTAAAAAGAAATTAAGGGGAAAAATGATTTATTTATTTATGCTACTAGTAATATTTTACTGTATTAGTAAATTTCATGTTTTCATAACCTTCAATTCGTCCCTATTAATGTACGAACAATTTGAAAGTAAAATACTAAACGATATTTTTGTAAATCCCTCTGCCAGTGCTAGAGGCGTATTCCAACTCGTTGGGGGGTGGCAGGGGGGGAAGGAGGAGCCGAAAGCGAACATGGGCGGGGCCCCGGCGGCGCCGCCGAGCTTGGCCGCCCTGGCAGCCCCGCTGGTCACGTGATGGTCCGGCGCGGGGACACAGCAGCAAGGTAATCAAGAGATCCGGAGGCAACATGACAAGTGGCAGGGGGCAGGGGAGCGCGCAGGACGCACAAGTCGGGCCCCGCACTCCGCTGCCCCGCCCCTTCCGCCTGCCGGCCCCGCCGCGGCCTCCGACGGCCCGAGATCAACACGCATGGGCTCCGCGCGCCAGCACTTCTTGCTCAGCCATCGACACCGCGGTCCAAGCAGTCGCATACCAAGGATATTCCCAACACCAATTGGGGGGGGGAGGGAGTCAACGGCGCACTGCGGAGTAATTTTCAATAGAATTGAAAGAACATTTTAAATATATGGTATTTAATAATGCATCTATTTAGCAATATATTACAATCATTTTTTCCATGTTTATATTATTATATTTTCGGTTTCTGAGGTACGGCAACGACATAAAACATATTGAGTATTTTCTGTACTTGCTGTCTTTCCGCGGGGACACAGATAGCCACGTGCTATTTTGGAAAATCTAGCTTAAAAATCACAACGTCACTTCTATTGCAAAACGGTTACGTACATCAATAGATACTAAAGTAAGATTTCAATCCGATAAGCCTTAAGAAAACGCATGACTTACCAAATCGCAATTCTGCATGTCGACGGTTTCGATTTCTCGGTAAACATCCAATAAGAGTGAAAAGAATAAACTAGTAATAAAGGTTTGGAAAGGTACAAATAATAAAATTCCTTAAATTATGAAAAAGTAATTCCTTACCTAAATAGAGAGAAAAATTGCTGAGTTCAGTCGATAACCCTCCCCTGAACTGGTATGCGATCACAATAGAAAGTAAGGTCAAGAAACTGTAGAGGGAAATGCGAGCATAAATCTATTTCGAGGACACGTTAAATCTCGAAACACCAAATAAATCTACTTGAATTCAAAAATTTTAAAAAGTGTTGGTATGGTAAATGATGGATAAGGAATACTATAATTCCCATTTTGAATTCCACAGTCTTCCTAGCATGACTATTTCGTAAGCTTATAATTTGAAAATTGTGTTATTTACTTAAACATTGTTCATAACATGAAATTAACAATTGCAAAATGATTTGCATCTTCAGATAAGTAAATTGGGGCAATCTGGAAACGGCAAATAATTTGATAGGTTAGATCAAATGATCCGCATCACTAAGACAATAGGTCCAATTACTCTAGCGTCTGCCAGTTACTGCACGGAAAGTCTTCGCAATTCACAACGTAAATTATGTAGAGTCACTTGCTCACAAATTATACTAGCTCCTTACATGAGATAAGGAATCAAAAAACCACGATTTAATTGTCAACAATCTTATGTAATACACGTCATACAGAAGAAATCATTCCACATATTCTGTTTCCTGTTTATCGGAAATTATGCTGCCAACAAAGTGACCTTGATCTACAAAAGCTGTGCCATTAGGAGTTTATTTCTGTATTTCTCTACTCTGCGCAGAAAAGTTACTTGATAAGTACTTAAAAAATATACATAAAACAAATCTTGTTATGTCTTATACATGATGGATCTTCTTTGAAAAATATGGACTTGAGAAGATACTCTGCAATTATCTCCATGTTCTACGATCTGCACTTCATTTTGAAACAGTAGTTGATTATTTTACTTCTTGTGCATTTCTTCACAATGCTATATTTCAAGAAAATGGTGACTTACGTAAAGAATATTTACGCAGTAATTATACCTCATTAACCTACTTAATTTGTAAATAAAATCCCACGTTCTAAGGACAGCTACGACTTTATACTACGGATAAATTATACCAACTTATTTTCATGTAATTACAACTCAAACACAACTCAACTCGCGCGTTTTGTTGTAAAATAGCTACAACGGAGCGAAAACTCTTGTTTCAAGCATGACTTGGTAAACCGAAAAAAAGGAACGCAGAGTAAGATAATTTTCAAGTACGCCCCTATCAACACAAATCCGGGCCAGCCCCAAAGAACAAAACTTTTCAGCTGCAGCTCTGACAACACAAGGCAGGCGATTGAAGCCACAGCCGCCGCCGCCCCGCCCGGGAAAGCCCAGGCTCGGTGCCGTCTCGCCTCGGCGCAGAGACAAAAGGGGGCGCGAGGGCGGGGAGGGCAGCAGGATGCGGGATCGAGTCCCCGGCGGGCACAGCCGCGCCAACTGGTGTGTCGCTAATGCATCGTCACGCGCTCGTGACAAGTGCTAATGCGTGGCACGGCGCGACCGCCGGGTCGAGAGGCGGCGCGCGGACGAGCGAACGGCCGGGAGGAGCGGGCGGGCGCGCGGGCGGGCGGGCGCGAGGGCGGGCGCGAGGGCAGGCGTGAGGGCGGGCGGGCGCGGAGGGCGGGCGGGCGGGCGCGAGGGCAGGCGGGAGGGCAGGCGGGCCCGAGGGCGGGCGCGAGGGCGGGCCCAAGGGCGGGCGATCCCGAGGGGCGGGCGGGCCGAGGGCGGGCGGGCGCGAGGGCGGGCGGGTGCGAGGGCGGGCGGGCGCAAGGGCGGGCGGGCGGGCGCAAGGGCGGGCGGGCGGGCGCAAGCGCGGGCGGGCGGGCGCGAGGGCGGGCGGGCGGGCGGGCGGGCGGGCGGGCGGGCGGGCGGGCGGGCGGGCGGGCGGGCGGGCGGGCGGGCGGGCGGGCGGGCGGGCGCGAGGGCGCGAGGGCGGGCGCGAGGGCGGGCGGGCGGGCGGGCGCGAGGGCGCGAGGGCGGGCGGGCGGGCGCGAGGGCGGGCGGGCGGGCGGGCGGGCGGGCGGGCGGGCGGACGGGCGGGCGGACGGGCGGGCGGACGGGCGGACGGTGCGGGGCGAACGGGGTTGCGAGTCGCGGGGCGGAGAGGGGCAGCGGGTAGTGGCAGGTTGTGGCCGATGCTATCGTCGCTAGATCCCGTTGCTTTTGTCACCGTACCTGCCGTCGTTACTAATACAACGCTTATATGCTGGGTGGCCGAAGCCTTGTTCGGCTTTTCGGATTTACTCCAACGAATTATTTAATATAACTTTTCATTATCTTGAAAACAGAATTTCGATTATAAACTGTGAGCAGCTTTGCACTTCCCGAAGTGTATTCTAGTTATCAAATGTTGCTCCTAGAGAAGAAAAATCCGTCTGGCAACAGTCCATCGTTGTCGGAACATATTTGAAAGGGCAATGCCAATAACGATGTCGTTGGCTTCTGGCTTGATATGCTGGTTTGGTAGAAGAACAAAACGAAAATGAGATAAATGCATGCAGTCATTGTCTGATAAAATGTAGTTACCTCTGTCGCTGGATAAGTCTCCCAAATACATAACTACGACAATAAAAGAATAACACCAGAGTCCAACTTATTTCACCGTGATTTCTCTTTATTATATCTCTCATTTTGGGTATAATTTGGATATCGTCTGTTAGGCTTCAATTTACAAAGAGAAGAGAACTGATGATTTCATACTGACAACGAAATACAAGATAGTTGGTAGACTTCTAAAAGCCGTAAGAAATTTTGTTCACGTAATTCTTACTTTGGGGGGAAATCTAATGCGAATTTTAATGAGATGTTGATTCTATATATTATTTCATCTTCAGAGCATGGGAATCCTGTTTTAAAAACGCACTTGACAGTTATTTACAATCAAATCAACACATTAGCTGACATTTCGTTTAGGAAATAGATATTTTTCTAGAAGCGATAAAATTTCTTACAATTTCATTCACATCCTCAAAAAATTCTGATCTCGTTACGTAGTTTAAATATACTAACAAGATTACTAACTGTTGTAACGTAATCAGAGAGCAGCCTTTTTCTAACGTTTTCTTCAGGAAGCAAGTAATTAACATGATGCAATCAAAGCAACCTATTAGCATAAAACAATGGAACATGATTGTTTTACACAGAAACAGTTTTATGTTGTCTACACGGTGCTGCGTTACTCATCGTCAGTTGCACTCTCGTTTCTTAAGCTGCATCCACAGCCGCAATTACTCGCCACTGAGCCACGTCACGCAACGCTACTCATGCGTTGGAGCGACGCTGGAAAAGGCCTGATTCACACCTCACGTGGAACAGTTCCCTAGCGCCAGCACAACCAAAATTTGGACCATTTGTTTCCGAAGGGAAAGTTAATGTTGAGTTAATTTTCGAACAGACGCCTCTCCGTTTTTTCTAATATTATATATTACGGCGTTTGTTCATCGTAGTACTAATGTTAAAAAATGGCGCAAACGCCATTTTTAACACAGTAATATTCGAAACACCACTGCCCACAATGGTTACCGAAAAGCGTGGAATCTGATTTTGAATCATAAAGCTGAAATTGAGGAAATTTCCTATCCGAAAAAACTGTTTGGCTTGGAGGTACATCGCTTTGAAATTAGCTCTTCAATTGTTTATATTTCGGCCGCTAATACCTACTGTAAAAGTTCGAGTCATTGCCAACAGACGTAATAGAGATGGCATTACCCCCACCACTTCAATCGAATTTATAAACAATTATTATTATATAAAAAATTATTTTATACATATAGACAATTATTATATTAATGAATATCAATAACTATTATTATTATTAAAAATGAACATACGTTTACACATTATATGTGATGTTTAAAGGACCGTACACACTTCGAACCGTGCCATAATTGTAGTGTAATTGTTGTGCGCTGCCGATTTTAATACGTCTGCCCAAAAGATGGCCTTTTAACAACAGTAATAAGGGTATTATTAATAATAATAATAATAATAATATACAAAATAATTATCAAATGATAAACAAAATATGATTAAAATTATCATGAATTGTTAATTTTATTTCAATTCAATAAAAAATACACAAATTATTTAATTTTATAATCAACATTGAGTGTGTCGCCCCTCTTATTATACCATTCAGGGCGGACGGCGGAACGACACCAAAGCCAACAAGAATCTTACGTGGACTTCATTGTCCGGCTTACCTGTCCTTCGAACTTCTCGCACCTACACTGAACACTGCCGGTTCGCCCGATAATTGAGAGTTTTTATTTGGACGTGGAAACAAAAAAAGTAACACCGCTGGCGAGAATACCACTGCACATACCGAAT
The DNA here is from genome assembly GCA_011170035.1 of Teleogryllus occipitalis. NCBI lineage: Eukaryota > Metazoa > Arthropoda > Insecta > Orthoptera > Gryllidae > Teleogryllus > Teleogryllus occipitalis. Next base: position 91,263 of record BLKR01003681.1, on the reverse strand, counting down.
TACAAAGACGTGATTTCGATTGACAGGACCCGTCATTCTTGTTTTTTTTCGTTCACGAGAAATGTGTTCAGGGTCTACTCTTTACATCTTTTTCCCCCAGTAATCACTTTAAAGGGGATTAACCTTATTCTTTAAATTATTATGGAAACAAAGAAGAATACAATATCAGTGGTCACATTATAAGTCACAAAATTTTTAGTTAATTTTAATGCCCGTAAATTAAAATACGTCTGGACAATCTGCTTTTATTTAGGATTAGGACGACACATGCATGTTCAAGGTTTATTATTTAACTATAAAAAATTGAAGTATTCACAAGGATTATTACATTTTGTTGCATGCGTCGCCAATGTTTTTGACATTGATAAGGAACAAATTAATATATTTCATAATTGATACAAATATATTTTAAAAATATAATCAAAGGAAATACGACTTGTAAATCATGCCAGTAGCTTCAGTTAGTAAGTGATTTCAGAATGCAATATTTCTTGGCTCACACACAATCCTTATGAGAGCAAACATTGCAACAAATTACAAAGAAGTTCAAAAACCTTTTAATTATTGTTTGGGTAGACTAAATTTACTAAGGTCACCTGAATTGTGAAAGGAAAAACTTGCTTCATTTTTCACTATGATATGAAGTATTTCTGTTAATGGAATGAGTAATAGCTGATATGTTATATCTACAGATAATATTATAAGTAATTCTCGCGGGAAAAACACGTAAGTTAATTATGCCATTCGACATAGGTCATAAGCCAATTTATCCTAGAACACAAATATCTCAATTGCACATTTTTAGTTTTCTCCTACGTGTGTTTTCCCCAAAGCAAAACTAAACTACACTTTTATGACATAAATTTAACAGTCAAATTTTACTAAATCGTGATCGTCTTCTGAAGAATGATCACCATGAGAAGATCGTTAATCCCTTTGAAAACCTCTATCAAACAGCGCTGAGTGTTAGAGACCGACCCCAGATGTGCTCTGCTAATGCACGAAGAAATGTATTCCGTGATTTACGATGAGGAAATCAAGTCATCTCAGTTTGATGTTTCAGTTCAACTGTCCATGCAACTTCTCAACTGAAGAAACCTATCTATCGGAAGCGTTTTGCAAACGGAGAGATCTTCCCGACAATCGGGGGCAGTGGTATTAGTGCTCTTCTCCTTGTCGATTGATTGACTGGTTGTGAGTGATTCCGGGCCCGTCAACTACTATGATCATCCGTCCCGTAAGTGTAGTGCGTGTTTTTTCATCGGGAGGTGGCGGCGGTCTTCCTCCGCTGGATGGCGAGAACCGGCGCCGATCTACCGTCGACTAGTGGGGTTTTCCCCAACCAGGTATCTCTCACCAGCTGGGCACCGCACCAACCGGGACACGTTCTAAGTCCCCGACCGGTCTTCCGGCAGTGTAGTGCATGTTAGTGTGTGTGTAAGTGTTGAGGATAGAACCATAGAAGGGGGGAAAGATCGCACGCGGTCTGCGGCCGGTTTGTTAGGGTACAGCTGGTGTTGAACGGAGAAACCACGGAAAACTACCGATCAGAGCAGCCGGCCGCTAGAATTCTCCTCCAGACAGAACTCGATCTAGCTGAAAAGCTAGAGTCGAAAATCCTGCTTGCACTGTCGGGACTCGAACCTGGGGACTCGGAACTCGAACCTAGACCTCCCGGTCAGAAGCACAGCAGTGACATCAGTAGATGCACTGAGCCATCGCTCCCGGTCTTATTGTCGAGAAAAACGCGGGAGGGGGCATGAATCACCGTTTCGAAAACTCAGAGAGTTCAACGTAAATTAGACCAGCGCCATTCTTTTAAGCATCCCTTGTTCTATCCGTGGAAAAAATTTAAAGGACAAAAGTGGGAGCGGTTGTTGAGAAATAACGTTAAAATGGTTTAAATTGCCTTTATTTCGCACCAAATTACAGGAAAACTACTCACATTTTCAAAACATTGAGCATGAACCTATTTCAACATCCGTCTTTAAGGAACACATTCCATTGAGGAAAAAAAATCACGGTCTTGAAAATCATAGTTGTAGGATGATGCCCCAAAAAATTGAACTTAAGCAATTTTAAAAAATCTAGGATTTCAACGAACATGATACCTGCACCATTCTCTTAAGCAACCTTTATGCTATCCGAAGACAAAGTTTGATTAAAAAATTGGTGCCATTTTTGGAAAAATTTGAAAATGTTTTTGTGGCTTCATGTGAAGTCCCTTGACAAATGAAACTATCTGTTTGAAACTCCCAAGCCTCGAGTTCATTCAGATTGACTGCGGAATATCAATTTCGAAGAAAATCGGTTGAACAGTTTAGGCACAAGCATTGATCTTAGACGGACAGACAGTCGTTTTGCCGCCAATCGACTTTTTGTTATCAAGGACCCCCAAAACGTGAATTCTGGCTTTACCACGTATTAGAGGAATTTTCTTCTATATTTAAAGACAGGATTTATCCACTTTTTCGTTCCCAGGGCCCGGCAATACGTTTTTCTGCTGAAAATTCCCCGCTTCCCGGCGCACGATTACTTAACTTTCTCTTCTTACGAAATACCACAGTAAGTGCGAGAAAGTAAAAAGACTCCAAAATAGGCATTGCGTTGGTGTAAACCCGCTGGGAAATCTGCGTGATCTAAGCTAATTTTTGTCAATAGCAAACATTAAAAAAAAAGAAAACTGATATATCATATAACAGAAATGTTAGGCAATATTCCAACCTTCCGAGGGCCAATGTGTTATTTCTTTAAAGTTTAATTTCAACTAATTTTTAATCAAATGTGAGCTCGTCCACGCAGTAGTTTGGCAATTATTCAATTGAAAATCATAAGAAGTACGTTAAAAAGGTGGCCACATGTAATATGGCAATAAATGGTCTGAAAAATGCGTATGCTTACACTTGATTATTGGAAAAACCCTTCTCTTCCAATGAAGTTTATATGCTAGATGAATGTTTGGCCATAGAACTTGCTTTACTTGACTCCGCTTGTTCTTTTAGTCAAGATGCAAGCTAGGTAAAGAAATTCTTTTTATTTTTACTGTATACATCTATTAATGAATTCTATTTGACCTAACATAAGTGTGTTTTGAACTTTCGAATATTTATCATTAATAATTGGTTTTCTTGGTACTAATTATTTTAATATAACATTTATAATTTTTGTTGTATTTAGTTAGTTGCTTCAATGCGATATGTAGTGGTAAACAGCTGTAGAGTTACATTTCGAGTATACGCCGGAGTTCAAATCCCGACTATCCAATTTCCAAATTTTGGGGAACAAAGAGTGTACACGGTAAGTTTCTCGTGATTCTCCCGTCACGTCTGCCTCTCAGTCTATCCGTTCATCATTCACATCATATCAACTTTTTAATGAAGTATTCATAAAATCATTCACCAATTCCAGTTGTGGCTACGGGAATTAGAATGATCACGATGACAGTGATATGGAATCCTAAGCTGGTGAACAGGGATTTTGTAATACTAATATAATTGGAGAACAGGAATTCTGTAATACTAATATAATTGGATAGCTCATATCTTTATAGTAGTGGCGGCAGCAGCAACATTACAATGATACTGAAACTTCACGATGCAGACGGTAAATACCAAAGACTCTGGACTCTCTACCGGACCTAGTTCTTACTGGAAACATTTAGTTTGTAGTTGTATCAATGAAAATTTCCAACCTGCGGTAAGGATTTGTAAGGCGGTTAAGCTTTTCTTTTGTTGTTCGTTATTCATTCTTTGTTGGGCTTTGATTGGAGTTAAAAATTGAGAAATGATCGTCCTTTTCTCTCTTTACAAACAGAAAGTTACTGTTATTGAACAAGAAATAATTTTATTAAAGAATCTGGGTTGACATATAATCCTAATGAATGGCGACTACATGCAATTTTGCGAACGTGTGAGTTTAAAACCGCACTACTACAAAAAATAAAAAGAATAAAACCGATCCTCTTAGAACACTACATTATCCTCAAATAATCTTCGGACATTATGGCTATAATCCTTAACTGCATTTGATGCAAACAACGCACATGCACATAGGCACATTTTAAAGAAACCGCATTGTTATTCAGTGTCCAAAGGGGATTCATTAAATACTGCTGCTTCTTTCTGCACGAAGGACAGCACAGCAATAAAAATCCCCTATGAAACGTAAGAACGATCTTACGATAGCCAACCTTTTGGGCTTTCAAGTGCACTTTAATTTAATTTTATACTCTGAACGATCGTGTTTTAATTCTGACAATGTCTTCAGTAGTAAATTTGTACGATTTTTAAACTTCATCTTGACGCAGAGGTAGAAACGGAACGTACCGAAAACTTTGTAAATAAAAAAAGAAAGGTTACTGCAAAAATAATACCCCATGTGGTTTTTTATCTCGTATCTGAAACAAGGGACACGATATTAGTAAGAAAAACTTAAACTAGAAATGTGGCGCAAGGTATGGGCGTTTTCATCATGGCGGTATCTCGTGTAAACGATCATGATCTATCACGTTATGATCATGATAGATACATGAACGATCATGTATATATCATGATCATCTTACCGTGCATCTACCTTCTTTCAGTGAAAAGCAATGACCAACTCCCACCGGAGTCACCAGTTGAGGATACGGGAGGACATGATTGAAGGGCGTTTCCAAAGTGATGTATCTTCAAGAAGTACACTTTTTGCACATTAAGCCATAGAGTTCAAGATAGGATACGTTTTCCGCATACCGTGTAACAGAGGAAAATGCCGTTTCTGAACACCATATTTGGCAGCATGATTGAGTAGCGTCTTAAGAATCTCTTGACACGTAAAACTAAAAAAACAAACGCAAATGGCGACGCGTCTCTTTGCAAATACAACTCTGTACGCTCTGCAACTGCGTCAGCTTCGTCCATCGCCTCCGCAAAGATGAGCATGGCGCTCCTCGCACGTTTCTGGGGTTCGCTACTGAATTCTCGCATTCTCGCCGCGTTTCGTTCGCCGTGAGCCAGTGGCCGGCGCCGTGTCGATCGCGGTGGCTGGCGACCGCCTTTGTTTGGGCAACGAAGGACCAGCAAAAACGGGCGGGGCCCGCTCGGGGGCCCTGCCTCCCGGCGGCGGCGACGGCGGCGGCGGCGGCGGCGGCGGCGGCAAAGCGTGCAGCGCGGGCGCACACGCGAAAGAAAGTTAACAGTCAAAACTTCGAAGACAATCAAAGAATTTGTTGGTGACATTTTCAAATTAAGAAAGAAGCGAATGATATTGCAGGGTGTAGTAGAAACCTAGATTACTAATTTGGAATATAGGCATAAAGTAACGGAAAACTAAGCAGACTCTGGCGATGTGAAGCGGGTCAATGATTTCTTTAGGTGCTCAAAAAAGCTATAAATATAAAAAAACAATTACAGCGTTTCGATTTTGTCTGAAAAATTGAGAATATTTGATGTTAATTCGCAATTTCTCATACCTGATGTTACGTCTTGTATATTCTTATCCCAGTGCGTCACTTTATACGGCACAGTGGACTTCATTTGACGAAGAAGAAGGAACCTACGTTATTCACGTATGCCGTTTCAGAACAGCCAATTTTTGCTGCTTCAGGACACCGTTTCCCACATACTCGACAGTAGCATTTTTGCTGCTGCAGCATTTTTGCCACCACTAGTAATACTATATTTTACACCATCAGGCGCCTCTTGCATCCAGTTTCCTATTCAGTCTTGTCACTGCAATCTTCAGTACTTAACTTTTTTCTGGCCATGGTCTCTTATTTTTCCCTGCCACTAACTTCTACGTCTTTCTCGCATTTTGTGTGATCCTGGATACCGATTCTAGAGCTTCTGAGAACATCATTTCTCTCCCATTCTGTTAGACGTCCATTCCATTTGAGTCTTTCGATTTAAATTGTTGAGGCTTGCTTCAGCTTCGCTTCATTTTTAACTCAGCCAATCAATGTCAATCCACGGCGTCGACTTTTCCCAAAGATTTGCCTTCCGTCTTGTAAGATTTTCATTAAAATTCGATACGTAGTAAATCCATGTTCCAAGATCAACGATAACGGAATTGTGTTTTTAAAACGAATTTCACTAAAAACTTCTAATGAAATATTGTTTTCTCTTAGTGTGTTGATTTCGGGACTTTAAACAATTCACGTATTTTCATTTGTAATAATTTGAGGTTTTTAAAAGTACATTTCCAGAACACGGAAGGACCTTGAGTACCGAACAGACGGACGGACACATACGCAGGTTACCCGATTACTATATGTAGTTTAGACACTTTGTTTTTTATATTGATATGATAGTATATTTTGATATCAATTTGATTTCTATTTACACTGAAAGAGAAATACCTGCGTTTGGAAAAAAAAAGTCGGCATCGTTGCGACAACTGCACACGATCAAAGCGAAACCCAACCAAGGCACCCTCAGAAAGAACGGATCAATTGCAAATATGAATTCAATTTTTATATAAAAGATGTCGGTATCGATTGAATGGAGGAATCAGCGCAAAGAGTTAGTTTACACAGCGTACATTTTTTTCTCGTGTTCATCAGTGCATATTACGCCGAACGGGTAGAAGTTCTTGACGTAAGATCGTCGATGACGTAACAGACACCGCTCCGGGAAGAAGTCCCAGTGCCACCGACGTCTTCACAAACTAATGAATATTAACTATCTTGTGGTCTTTCTCATGAACAATCAAGTTTCGTTGAAACATGAGTAAATAATGTAATTAAATAGTTTATTCACTTGATTAATTTTACACATTAGAATTCGTATTTCATGACAATAAAAATTTGCATTACTTTTCCTCCTAAAACATGCGTAAGACAAAAGACTTTTTTTTCGAATGTCTTAAGAAATTATTAATGCATTTTGAACTTACATAAAACCATACCAAGTGTGTAACCATGTGGGTGAAACGCGTCTGTATATATTTCTGAATATTGCTCTTGCCCCCACCCCTCCACCGTCAACGGCACACGCAGGTGATACTGTTTTCGACGTTAAATATACAAATAAAAGAACACACCAAGAAAATTTAGCTTTATTTAACTCATTAAGAACATTTGAAAATATTATTTCTTGTTTGACGTTACTTCAGTCATCTCGAAGTTCAAAAAAAGAAACAACATACCTAATAAAATTCTCAAGTCTTTCTTAGGTGAATTTGTTAAGGGAATTAAATGGCTAATTTACTAATATAATGTAACATTAGTTAAATTCATGACAATAGAGAAAAGCGAAAAATATATCGCCAATCTTTGGTATTGATACAAATAATTTACACTATATCAATGCCCGCAACAGAAAGGAACTAAATGTTGAACAGGTTTCAAAAATTTAATAACTATTAAAATATTTTAAACATTGTAACTGTTATAAAGGACGAAATTATATAATTTGTATTCAGACAAAATATCTATTTAAATTTAAAAATATTTATTTAATTTACGGAATTTAAAAATTAAAGAAATAATAGTAAATTTTTGGAACTTGCCAGTTACATTATTAAAATATTTACTTTTAACTAGAAACGCTAAAAGCAGCATCTGTAATAATCTCCCACTTTGAGGGAACAGTCAATAAGGTCCTAAACAAAATTCAAATATCTCGCCCTCATTCCATTCCGCAATTTCATTAACCCCAATAATCATCTCAGAGCAGCGGCGTTGGTTGTTCATTTCTTCCATCGCCTTGCCTTCCCTTTCCTATAAAGCATAGTGTTTTGCTCAAAGACATTAAACGACAGAAAAAGTCCCGCTCTTCCACTTCAGTTCACCTGACAACGGAAGTAAACAGAGCACCCTTTCTGTTCTACCACTTGAGAAAGTACACTGAAAGTAATTACCACGAAAAACACACGACAGAAAATACTGAAGAGGAACAGATTGATTGGTCATTTATCAATTGTAAGGGCATCGAAAGAACTTAACACTTTACAGAGTTTTTGCGTTTTTGCCGAATGACGTATAACGTAAAACCAAGATTTCAATATTTTTTCGTGTTCAAGTCAATTTTCGGGCGGAAGAGGATAATTACTAGTGGATGAGTTAACAGGCGGCTAATTACAAACAGCAGATGTTAAAAAAATTAATCTCTATGATAACAGGTTTTCCGTTGACGTTTTATACGAATAAGAAACAATAAAATGAAGTCAGTAAAGAGATTTAAGAGTTATTTTATGTTCTGCAAACAGGTCAAAGTTGTTACGCCGCGCATAGTGTTGAGTAGAAGCACTATGATTTTTTTACATAAAAAAGTCCGTTAACATCATAATTATCGTATTTATTGAAGGTCAAAACAAGCCAAGAAAATATTGTTATATTGCGTTAAATTTTTAGTGGGAGACAATCTCAAGTTTGTATAAGGAGCAAAGCAAACCACAATTATCGAATTGACTGAATGACTCTAGGGTCTCAGGATTACAATCCCTTCGGAACATGGGGTCCCAGAAGTAAATTAAATTTTATTAGGGCTGTAGGTGTGTTTGCGCCTCCACCTCAGCATGCTTACACATCGAATTTTCTTCTCAGATTTAGATTTCACAACGTCGCAGCTCAAGACGACAGGAGACGTTCAATGTAGTCCAAACTAAATGATAAAACTGGAAAATTTTCATATTCCGTAGAAGCACTTTAGTGTGGTATACCAAATGATTCCTATTACCTTCCTAGAAGGAAAGTAAGTTTTTGACGTCAGAAGGTCGGGAAAATTATTACTGCACGGGTTTGAGTTTAGAGACAAGCGCTGAGAGGCGCAGAGTACATTTCTAAACGAGTAACAAATTGTAACATTGTTCTCAGCCATGTGATGTATTTTTCTTTCATTCTATGGCGCTTTTCATCTCAAAACATAGAGAACATTGCAGAATACATATGATCAACGATAAAGGAAAACCATGTTCAGAGCATTGGAACAAATGATTGGAATAATAACTGAATGCGTTCAGTTGTTAACATTGTTCTTTTAACTGCATTAATACTGGCCCTAACTGCAGTAAGGGCCAGGTAACTTACTGTGTGTCTATGGCAGAGTTCATTACGATGTGGGTGTAATGAAGAAGGTAAATGCAGAACTTTTGGCATTGAGATACAAACGGGAAAGAATTGTAGAACTTTCAAAGCTGCGAAATGCGTCATTCGATTCGTAACTAACTCAAAATTGAAAAAAATTAGGAATTCAATGATCGTTTTACTTATATGGTTGGATAATGTGTTGATGCCACAATACATTTTCAATGCACATACACACGCATGCATAACAAGCACGTGAGTGCAAGTATATTGTATTATGCCTGAGACCAAATTGCACTGCTTATTTCAGTTACGTTTCCAATCTGATAGAACTCGTGTACATTTTAGAGGGACATTTTATTCGGTAGCATTGTCTGTAATATTAATTGCGCAATGGAGCTCAGTGTTACGTCCCATTCTGATGTAACCATCTTAGAAAATAATTTATCAGTGTAGCGTGACAGACTCCGGCAGTATTGCAAGTTCGGGCACGTTGGGCAAAGATCGAACTGGACTGCAGCACACTGGAGACGATGGAACACAAAGAAAAGAAAACCAATTTATTATTTTTAGTGTCTCGCCCCAAGAATTGTCAGGCGGCTTTGCTACTAACCACTAGTGACACTTGTTGCAGTTTTTGTTTGAAAAATAAATATCTCAAATAGTTGTCATTGTTTAAGATATACGCTGAGAAAGGAAGTCATTGATTAATTGGTATCAAATTTCGAAGTTGTTATGCCAGAATGGAAAATACTACTTAAGGTACACTGGAGTGTACTTCGGCCATTTCCGGCCCTGGATCAGCAACACAAAGGACTGAAAAATGAAACAGAATGAAATAATGGCATTTTCGCCTCCCGAGGACGCTTTGTGCGATGGAGAAGCAACGGCGGGAAGCCAACGTCGGCTGCTGGAGTAACCCCTGATGTATGTGGGTTCAATGCACGCAAACGACATACTACATGTTTCCACGTTTGCGCGATGAGCGAGTTAAAAACCACGTATCCTCCACAATCCGAATCATCACTGACCCTAATTACCAACTGAAGCAAGTGTGAGAGGTCTCTACTCGATCGCTCAGATCCCGGAAGAGATTTGAGATTATATACAGAATAAAATGATGAGAACAAGATAAAGCGCGGGAAATACATGGAGATGCGCAGGAGAAGGATAAACATAAGCAGGAGGAGAAAAATCAAAAGTGGAGGAAGCAGGAGAAGAAGAAGAAAAGGAAGAAACACAGGAAGGACAAAGAGAAGAACAACCAAAGCAAAACAAGGAGAAACATAGGACGGAGGAGGAGGAAAATATGAAGAGCAAGACAGAGGGGAAGAAGCACGGAAACACGAAGGCGAATGCGAAGAAGAAGCCGGCAGCGCTAGCCGCATGCGTTTACTACGCTCCGTGAAGTCACGAAGGTTAAGCGCATTCGAGACTCGCGGGTTCGTGGTTGGGTGACCGGCCAGGAACCCCGGGATCCAACGGCGTCGAGCCCCTGGCCGAAGGGATAAAAGACACTGACTGACTGCGACGTGACGAGACTTGACAAATATTAAAAGCAAAGCACATTAATGGAGGATTACTCCCCAGTGCAAAGCGCTCAACGCCCCTTAAGGTGCTTGAAGACGCGTTGCGTCAAGGTGTAGTCGCAACAAATTTTTTAAAAAAAGTAGCCCATACGTAAAAAAGGAATAGGCGCGGCTACTTGTGCCAGTCCGATCGCGGCCGCAAGCAGCCGTCGCGGGGGAGCAGGGGGACGAGCCAGGGCGAGAGGCTCCTTCCGGAGCGTATTTCCGGAAACGACGCTCCGCCACCGCCACCGCCACCGCCCTCGCCGCCTTCCGCCTTCCGGCTGTGCGCCAGGCACCTGCGCCAGGCGTCCGCCAGCGCCGACCACGCGCTCCCCCCGCCCCCCCGCCTCCCGCGCCCCGCGCCCCGCTTCCTGCGCCATTGTCCAGCGCCGGTGCGGGGCAGAAGGCAGAAGGCAGAAGGCACGGGGCGCCGCCGGGCCGCAGGTGCCAGGCTGGGCCGAGTGACGACGCGCGTTTGCCACGTCCACCAGTTGCCCCCACGGTCCAATCGATGCAAAAGACGAACCGAACCGAACCGAACCGTACCACTTCCTTGCCAGCTGCTTAATAACGAGATTTTCTGTTTCTTTTAGATCCGCCCACACTTCTCCACAATCGAACTGATGCGGAAGGCGAACGGAACCTCATCCAACCACACCAATTCGCTGCCAGCTGCATGATAATAGAATTATCTGTTTCTTTCGAGTGCGGGGTGTAGGAAGCGACCAACCAGAGGCTAGACACGGAGGTTAAGTATTGATTCGAAAATTATAGCTACCAGGGATGGCTCTGGGCATTCTAGATTGCCGGTACTTCTCTTCAATATTAAGAACATGCTTAACCGAACCGCTACATCATCGACAGTTGCATCACTTCCCTTATTTTTACATTTTTGCTACTTAATGCTATGATTTTCTGTTTCTTTTGAAAAGGTCACGCTATATAGTAAGTGTTCAGGAATTAAAAAAACCTTCACGGTTCTAAAATTTCAGGTGCAAGAGCGGGGCGAGTAAGTTAGCCACGCTCCACGTTTTATTTTATGGGGAAAAGGGGAACTGATTCGCAAAACGTCATCGACATAAGATTTCCTACCCGTCTTTGTGCATTTCTTTATTCTAAGATGCTCTAATTCCTCTTTCTTTAACATTTGATGTGATGCTTTGGCATTTACTAGTCACTAAGAACTTATGTCACTTTACTTATTCGAAACCTACACTCTCAAAAACTACTTTCTTTTTTTAATAGTTTTTTATTAGCCTTGTTCGACAATATTAAGTCTTTCAAGTTTTTTTTTGTTATAGTATATACAATCATTTTTAATTACATTTAATCATACATATACAACGTTTGAAGACAATAATATTGACAATATAAGACTTCCCTAACTAATAACTAAGGATTCCCAGGAAAAAAACTACTTTCTAGAAGGCCTTCTGGTCCAAATACAAAAATATTACATAATACTGCTCTGCGGAGAAGAATGAAATCTTAATCCAATCAGTTCGGTCGAAGTCACTCGATCATCGCTTAATCTGAAAATGTTAATGTGTCATGTGATGTCAAATGTGTAGGACATTATTTCTTCATGATTAGGATATCAAAAATTCTTATACCGTAAGAACATATGATTTCGAATTTATTATTTTAACATTACATCATCATATATAATTCACAGATTCGACACCGAATATAAATAAACAAATTGACACAATTTAATACATCGTCGGCAGAGGGGGACCTATCATTTATTGTCTACTAATGATAACACATGTTTTAGTAACGGATTTCTAAGTATTCCATGATCGCACTTGGAATGTGATTGGAAAACATTTCTCAAATCCAATTTATGGAAAATATTAAAACGAGCCCGCTCATAGCAGCACGACAAACACGTAGCTATGGTAAATATGTTTCTAGAAGAACATAGTGCTTTTCACAAAACTTAGAGTTAAGGAGATGAAGAAGAGAGGAAGAGAAAGAGGAGAAGGAAAAGGGACAAGAAGAGGAGGAGAAAAAGGAGAAAAGTATGGAAATAAGAGAAGCGCCATTTTTTAAGTCAACGACAGCGCCGACGGATGCGTGTTAGCTTCCGCTTCATTTAATAGCACAGACAGTACAGCCTCGCCAAATTAAGAGCGTCCACTCTTCCTGTCCTCGGAGGCAGCGTTGTAACTTACGACACGGTTAACGTGCCAGGTATCGAAAATGAGTACGGTACGTTAACCTCACGAGAAGTGCAAAACTGGTTAGTCTTGAAACAAAATCTACGGCAGCCGTGCGCATTACGACCTTGTTCAAGTCGCGGGGGCCAACGCAACGAGCTGCCCCAACCAGGACTCATTTGTGCGCAGCGGAGGAAGTTCAGTGTACATACTGGGCGTACACGCTTCTGGAATGAATGCACGCCGAGTTTACCACACGAGTACGGAAGCGGGCTACACGTTTCCACTGCAAATATGAATATTCCGAGGCGTGAAGGACGTTGATTTGTCGTTGAAGGTACTCAAGAATTAGAAGGAAGACCTTCGCATTACGATTCTCATCCCACAAAACAAACTCGGGTTTCTATCCGTTTGCCTTTCAGTTCAGCTTTACACTGTTCAATTCATAGAAGACTTGATTTTAAAAGAAGTACCAAGGGAAAGAAAAGACGAGTACTAAATCATTTATTACACAAAGCAAAATGGATTTCTGGGTACATACCCTACGTGATATCGAAGAATTTTGGACTTAATGAAATTCTTCTCGACAAAAAACAACCTGGCGTATCCTGAGCCCATAACAAGTGAAAAGAAAATAGTTGCGTTTGTGTTTCTTGAAAATTGTAAAAAAAGTCAAAATTAAAAAAATGAAAAACAAATTACGTGATTTATTAGTTGGGATCAATCGCGAAATTTGTCTTCTGTTACTATTTCCTTTTCGTTTAGTAGATTTACTAATTACAGAGTAATAATTTAATATGTTAAGTTTTCAAAATCTTTGAACATGACATAATTTCTTATAAATAGAATGCGCATTTGTTACAAACAAATTTACCAAAAGATGCGTATTTACATTCCACCTCTTTAAATTTATGTAAATTAAATTTATTATTTAAAATTTTATTATAAATGTCTATAAATTCGACCTATCAATGACAAAGATTAACTTACTGACTTATCAATATCAATTTTAATCAAAGCTCGTATATTGGCATTCTTACTGTTAAGAACTGAAGATATGCTACTAAAATTAAAACGAGCACTCATACATTTCCCCCATTTTGTTTTTAGTGAACAAAATTCTCGAGGGAACTATACCAGATGGCGCCGCTCATAACATGTGAACATGGTACTTCAAATGCAAGGGTTTCTTTTGGACGCTCCGTGCCTTCCGCGTTATGTTCAGAAAAATCGCTTGGCAAAGGACATACCGTAGATTCAAAATAAATGTGTGAATATACGAAAATATAACAGTACACACATTCGTCTCTCACGTTATGAAAAAATAGAAGTTCATAATATGGCTGAAACAAGCTAAGTAAACAGTCTTGAAACCATCTGCCGAACAAGACGAATATATCTTCTGTGGCCAGACGCGTTCAACAGATTTAGGAAGCAAGAAGCGTTCTATAACACTCGAATGGATTTCCTATTCGAATTCGACACCCAAAACTATCCAACGCATTGGTACATACGCGGAATGGAACTTCAAGTATCGATACATGTAATATTGATTGTAATTTGTATTTAATTTACAAAATTGAACATTAAACGCATTTTATTTAATCTGGATATATTTCCAATAATACTAACAAATTATATTTTGTGACATTTAAGTTTAATATCCATTAATAACTTCTATTATTTTTTTCAGTTAAACGGGCTATTTTTTATTTTCTCAATTACAACACTAAAATAAGACGAATCAAATCTGAAAGAAAAACGTTTGAAGTGTCAATATCATTATAATACTTAATGTATTTTGAGCCGGCAAATTAATTTTTCGATCCGACACAGAATTTCGTGTTTTGAGGGTCCAATATTATCGATTTTACAAAACCCTAAAAACACTACACCCATTAAAAATAAAAATATCTACGCTTAACAAAGAGTATATCCGAAGCATAACCTTTTTAGTAGCGAGTTTATCGTTGCCGAAATTTGCGAAGGATGTGTGTTTGAAAAACCGCATAGCAATACGCCAGGATCTTTTCCGCGCTTGTCACATCTGCGCTGATAGGAATATTGGAGGAAACATGGTGGTTTCCCTATGCCTTCTACAATCTACCTACGACGAATACATCCATGCCGTGTGCGGTACTAGAACCCACAAACCTTTTTAAAATTTATTTATTCACGTAATTCATGGTGGAAATACAACGTTTAGATATGTAGCTCTACAGTTCTAGAAATGAGTAATACATTTTGTGTATAATTTTTTAGAAGGGGCAGCTTATGGTCTACAAGATATTACATATGAATTAATGCAAGTTTTGATTGAGATTGGTTTACAATGCGAATTAATGGAGGGATACATGGGAAGAAGGGTCAGATGAGCAATTATTTTGTGCAGAAAGATTTTGGTCAAGAGGCGACTGTGTATGCGAGGACGGGCTGGAATATAAAGACCAGGTTATGAAAGCTCACGTCAAACAGTTCGAGAAGATTTACATAAAGTGTACATGCTAGTTTTGTGACGCGAGTTGAAATGGAATCCTAGGAAGGATTGTAATGGATCATTTGTTTATTTACAAAGCAGGGATCATTTCCCACGTTTCACAGACATTGGTTTTCAAATACTTACAATAATTACATTGAGGATGCCGACTGTTGTGAGAGAGAATTTACCCCAACCGTGTCAGCGTAGGAACGCGCTTTAACGCAAAGCTGACGCCGCCTGTGAGAGACTATGGACTGAATTAATCTCTTATCGAAAATGGCTATATTGATTAATAATACGATTATCAGTGCTTAAGACTACATCAATGTTTTTTTATAAACTCAGTGATACATTCGTCAATGCAGAATCACTGCACAAAGAAGATTACAATAAAACTTATTAAAGATTACAGTTAACTACAAGCTTTTAAAGAACCAAAGAAGTTTTCGAACTTTCTTGAATTATTGTGAAACAGACCTCCGATGAATAAAACTGTATTGTTAACTGCCACAAATGTTGAAACTTCACGTTTCATGTATGTCAGATGATTCCATTTTCAGACTTTCAATTCTGCTGAAATATTACTTGGGGAGAGATTCATACTTAATAATTACATTTTATTTTTTGCTTTTTCCTATTGGATTCATTAAAAGCCTACGCGTTGATCTAGTGTTTAGATACAAAATGTTGGAATAACCAGTACGAATTTATGTATGTACTAATTGCAGTGACAATGATCTACATATGGAACAACTGAACGCAACTTTAATACAAAAAGTATTGTTTTTCCTACAAATCAAATAATACGTAAGTTAATTCCCCACTACGTGAAAGAATTATCGTTTGTATTACCCGAACGCGAAAGAAGGGTTATATTTTCCATTCTGTATCTCATGGCCCTCTCAACTTTTGAACTTATTTTGATTCTCGCAGATCCAAACCATTTACTTTCAGTGTGATATTGGTAGGGGGCCACAATTTATTTAAAATTCAACGCGGCAGACAATATCAAACTTGCATCGAGGTTATCGAATTCAATACTAGTTTTAGAAACTTTAGAAATTCTATTCTCACAAAAAACTTTTCATTAATAAATATTAATTACTATAATTGAATACTATTAGTGAAATGATTATTTCTTTTGTTTCATACATCAGTTTGATGAAAAAATATTTACAAATTCATCGCCAAATTATTAATTATTAATCGGAAAAGTAACACACTGAATGTATCGGTATATTATCGAAACTACTTTTTCAACGTTTTCATTTTTGTAAAAAAAAATAGTATTCGAAATAATTCATTAAAGGGCAAGCTGCAAGGGATGTAATAAAGGCATATATGTGTGTGCTCTGACCAAAATTAAGTCCTGCATCATGAGGTGAAGAGTATAACACCATTATTTGGTTGAAAAACAAACAGATGTATAGGTATTCACTTTATTAATTACACAAAAGAATCGTCCGACGATGCAAATACAAGCTGCTAGGTAAGTAGCGTCTGTGGAACGATCAAATAGGGGACAATTGAACTAAAACCCCGGAGCGTTAGAGACTTTGAACACATTTGATTTTAATAGCTATGAGTGGGAGAATATTAGCACACCTGTCACTCTCCGCGCACTCTTGAAAATACGCTACTCTTCCGAGCAGCGGCACTGATTTACTAGCCCCTGGGGAGCGGCCGCCTTGTCAAAAGTAATTTTTCCTCACACTACTAGCTTGCACTAGTAGTTAGTTAACTACGAACGTGCTCTCAGCCTTCTGTATCTTATCAATTGACTGACGATCATTTTCAGGAACGACTTGCAGAAACTAGCCAGAAAATAATTTCTTATTTATAAATTGAGCGGTGATCTCGTTATGGTATTACAGAGCAACAAGACCATTGGGAAAGGTACACCACCACCTAACATTCTGGACATAAAGGTAACTTCATTACCTGTGCACGTCTTCTAGCATTCAGAGGGAAATTCGGTTATTCAAATGTTCTCCATGTTGTCGCGGCAGGAAGTATTATTCCTTGACGAAGGACATGATGTGGGATACGAGTCCAAATTTATTGCTGATTTACCCTTGAAAATAGATTTTATTGCATTGGAGCGAATATTTTGTTAACAATCCTTGCAAAAACGCTCATTTTCTTTCTGTATTCAAAATTCAAGTAGTATATGGCTTAGGATCCCAGAATTTTGAAAACGTGCACAGAATTCACTTCTCCCCATAGCACGTCACACACAATTCTTAACTTTTTGACATAAAATAAATAAATAAGTGCTATAGCACGGAAACATGAAGGACCTGGTTGGATGGCAACAGCAAAAGGAGGAAGAAGCAGAAGCCTGGGACAACCTGGGACGCGACCCTTCCTCCACGCGTCCTTCGGGACAGCGCGGTTTAAAGAGCGCGGGGCGCAGCGCGCGACAAAAACAATTTAAACCATGTCGAAACCTGGACCAGAACTTACCACATTCAAATACTGACTTCATACAGTCAACTTTGTTGAATTGACTTCTAATTATTGGAAGGAAAGTTCCCTTGTTATAAAAATTCTCATTTAAGTATAAGAATAAAATTTGTAATTAATTGAAAGTAGCAATTTTATACCACTAAGACTACTTATGTAAATTAAATCTTCGCTAATAATCTCTCAGAAGTCTGAGGGAATACTCTAAAAAATTGACGTTCGGAAGATCAAAGATATTAAAATAATAGGTCCAAGGACACAAGTTCTCCGAGAGGGATAAGGAGTTTTCGATAAAGACGGAAGAAACATTCAACATTTTATACATGGTTTTGAGGTGTATGTGTGTGTGTGAGGGGGGACAACCTGGTAAGTAGTTCTCACTTACGTAGCAGCGAATAGGAAGGCTTTTCTACTTACATCAGCCAATGCAGACGTTCGGTCTTCCTGCTAGTAGAGAGTACCACCCAAGCCCGAACCCTCTGTAGATGTTATTCTGTTGAGTACATTTTGTCGGGAGAACCCAAAATGTTCCAATAGGTTCTTCAGATGTAGTCTCCTTCACGACGGGTGCCGTCAATTTTCGTATCCGAAAAATCTATGAGTTTAGGCCAGGAATCGAACTCACAAACTTGTGAACAAGCGATTGGTAATGTATTGATCCTGCCAACACGAGACATCTTTCCACAGTATTTCGGCTAACATCAAAGGGTAATACAAATGGCAATGTAATCTTACAACATTGAGCACTTTTGGCGATTCCATGTTAAAGTTTGGAACACAATCGAATCTTGGAGGAAAAAATGAACTTTGACCAGTAGGAAAAGGCCTTGTATTGACACCAAAGAGAAACTGCTTATTGGTTACTAAAGAAATGAAGTTGCAATAAATTGATTTTTTGAGGGTTTCTAATATTTACGTCAACTTGAATATTTTGGGTATCCCGTGAAGTTTCATTTGTTAGTCACCACCGGAAACAATGTAGGACAATTCAAGCCTGTTATTTGAACTAAGTATAAACTCTCACGACTTATGCTGCCACTCCAAGTAGCGTACCCAGCTATCTCCAAAAGGTTGGAAAGAGAATTGCTCCAAACAGGCCCTCGAGTAGTTATTGTTTCAAAGACCTCTGTATATTGTCACGCAATTGGACGATGCCTGACGAAAATACCCAACCGAGTCGATGTGATCGCGGTACAGAAACGCATGACAATATTGCACGACACCGTCTCCAATCTCGATCATATTTTTTCTTCGCGTTTTTGATCATTGAGTTTGATTTATTGTCTCGAAGGACAGTAAATGAGTATGTGACGTACGGAGAAGAAGTAAAATCTGCGCACGTTCTCCTGAGCTCCAGATTTTCTTCCTCGCCTTTTAGCCATAAATGATTGAATAACGAATAAAAGTTCCAACAAAGTTAATAATGTAACGGTCCAATGCTTTGCTTCTGAAGAATAAAGATAGCTTCCCTGCCCAAACGAACGCCACATACATTTTTACTATTTTTAAGTTAAATTAGGTAACAACTATCGATAGCCGGTGTATCTATAACGGGAATATCATAACTGTTACACATCGATGGTCTAGTTCCACTTCCTCGTCACCAAAGGTTTTCTTCTGGTGATCATCGGCATTCATAAACATCCTACCATTTCCCGTAATTCACATTTACCTTTTCCAATTATAATTTTAATTTGGATAAGGCTTTACGAGTCGTTTCTTTTCTAACATTACCATCACACTTCTGGAGTCGTTGGGAAAATTATGTTCCACATTGGCATCCCGCGTAGCTCAAAACATGCAACGCAACCTCGGGGATCCGTCTTAGAAGCTTCCGAATGAGGAATATATTTCCGTAATTTTCTGTTCAGCATCCTTACACAAAGCACATGGCCTTACCCAGGCCCAGAGGCGCATATAGGTTTTCAGGCACCGATGGCAAGCATAGAATTTGCGCCCCTGTCAGGATACTTCAAATTAGGGTTGTTGTTATTTGTTTTAGCGAGTATACTCTAAATAGCGCCCCTTGTGAATGGCGCCCATGGCACGTGCTGTGTCTGGCCCACCGTAGATACGCCTCTGACCATATCCATCGCAATTTCAATTAAATAGTTGGTGAAGAGTTGAATAAGTTTTCTACAAACAAAACATCTTCATGTAAACTTTCCAAACGGAAGAGAAAAACACACTAGTGCAGAAAATCGAAAGCAACATGAACTCCTTAAGTAGCGTTTCGGCGTACTTGATAGCAAATAGAGGATTTGTATACCAATAAGTATTTTAGATTCCACAGATGTTGTTATAACTCTTTCAGATTGCGTCACAATATGGTTCTCAAATATCGGAGGAATACACTTCTGAGCGTTTGTCCATACAACTCGTGTTTTATCAAACCATCATTTTGTGAATCGCGGTTTTCTTTTAGATTGCGTCGTCAACTGGTTCCCATATTTAAATGAATGTTTTCATACGCTAATTGTTCTTCCCTAATATTAAAATTTTGTTCGGCGATTGGGCACAATCTAACATAATACCTAATCTTTCTTTATGTAACTAGGTATTAGCTACCATGATAATGGCATTCAAAGTTAAACTTCTTTTAGGTCGCGTTGCCGTTGATTTGCTTTTCTTAAATCTTTCCCTACAACGTTCAAGCTTTGCATAGAGATTCTGCAAAAATGAACATGTTACTCCTAACATATACCACTTGCAGTTTATGTTTAATTTTCTATATTCGCACTTCTTGTATATGGCCTCGTGAAATGCTATGCAAATATCATGGAAGCTCTACTTAATTTTGTATATTTTACTAATTTTCCCACCAGTTTTTAACTTCTGCCTAGCAACTGCACAGAGATGAAGATACTTATATTTATTGATCTAATAGAGATTTAGATTCCAATGTGTTATCGCTATTATACTTCTTTTATAATACATTGGAATCTGGCTCAGAAATGTCATCGAAGACATACATACTTTTTTCTCTAATTTTAGTACACAGTGCTTCAGAATCTAACAAGCAAGGGAGGGTTCACACAATTCATTATATAGGTATAACACCGTATTAAAGATGGTGTTGTACATAAGTTCTGTGCCGTGAACTGGTTGATGCGTACCAAAGAAGTTTACACACTTTGTTTTCCTCTTACCTTTAAACTTAGTACTACGATGGTACAGAAACGAATATTAAAAAATGGATGTTGTTGAATGATATCGTAGGCTTCCGCGGCCAGAGTCATGAGTTGGGCTGTCCAAGTGACGCCGCGTCGAAGGCTGAGGTGCCGACGTTTCGACCGCCATATCACGGTCCTCTTCAGGGCTGTACTGCAATCCTCTACAAGCAGTACAGCCCTGAAGGGGACCGCGATATGCCGGTCGAACGGTCCTTTTCAGGGATGTACTGCGATCCTCTACAGGCAGTACAGCCCTGAAGAGGACCGCGAAATGCCGGTCGAAACGTCGGCACCTCAGCCTTCGACGCGGCGTCACCCGGACAGCCCAGATCATGGATGGTGTTGCAACTCGTTATTTTCAGAGCCCGGGGAAGGCTTTTGTGATTACAAAGCCCTCCCTACCTCAGAGAATTTGGAGAATGGACTTCCATACCTGGAAAATTCCTGTTATTAATAAAAAAATTCGTTATTATCTATAAACGTATTTCCGCGTACGAATCCACTCCAAACGACGCGCGACTGGAGAACGAAGAAGGCGAAGGGAAGCGTGCGAAATTGGAGAGCAAGCATTCTGGCAGAAAATGTCTTGAAAATGACACTCAAGGTTGTTTCATCCTAATAGAAGGTCGGGATCTCGTCGCCAACATGGATAGTAGCGAAGAGTCAGCTGAGCCCCAAAAAGATTAGCATAACGTATGGGAGAACGTTATGTTATTAGCTGAAAGACGCCATTGCGTTTTCTTGGTGTGGTGAGTTGATTCTTCACGTGAGAACGATAAGGGACAAGAGCAAACATTTTCATCGGTATTAGCACGTAGTAGATATTGGTTGATTTATTAATATTTATTTATCTTTAAATACATTTACAAATAAAATAAACTTTTAAAGTAGAATGTGGTAATACACAGTAGTTAATTAATGATAATATTTTTATACTTCGCATGGAAATAAGTTTTAATGTGATAATGTTTCATGCGTAATAAATATTAACTTATCGAAGGAAGTAGTCGTGAAGTACGAGTACTGTTGTTCGTTTGAGCATACTTTAATTAAAGTTGCAAAACTGCGCAGTCTTCAGGAACGTCCGTCCCCCCGACTCTTCACCCCTTCCGAAGAGTGTGACGTACAGTGTTGTGAAGCCAACGGGTGAAATCCCGAGAATGAGCCGACATATACGGAATAAATTTCAAAGCGAATAGACCATTCCAAAGTAAGTAACTAAAGTTGTTCACATTACAATGCACTTTTTATTCACCCTGACCTTTTCCTCCGTCTCCGGACACCAGAAAATCCTGTTCTGGCGATCCTGGTGTTTTCGTTTATCAGAGTTTGTGGCTTCACCACGCGTACGTTATGTTGTGCTCTCGTTTTGCGAGGGGTGATTCTAGTAAAGCTAGAGGTGTGAGTTGCTATTTTGTTACCAATACACTAAAATCAAATGTGTCCTTCGCTTACCAATACAAGTAAGTATTACCCGGGTCTGGGGTAATTGTGGGCTGTGGGCGGCGGCGGGCACCGGCTGCGGGCGCACGTCCCGCCCCCTTTTTTTTCGATCGGTTTTGCACCCCGTTTAATTTATTCAGCGCGCGTGTTACACGCTGAAATGCGAAATTTGAATTTAAAAACTAAAAAGCGAAACTTTTCGTTTTCAAATGTTTTTAACCGTGCTGTATCGGCACCTTTATCTATCATACAACTACAAATAGTGAAGGGTGGAATACAAATTCTGGAGATCAAGGAAACGTTCGCAGATTATAGTTCTCCCTCGTACGTCACACACATTTTTTTACAGTTGGAAGAAATATATGAAAGGAGATGAGAGTTGGAGGCGCAGCCGCTCGGTGCGAGTGCGAGCAAGGGTTTCCGCTGTCGGCTTCCGCCGACCGCCGTCGCTGCGCGTCGCGACGCCGCCGCCACCGCCGCCGCCGCGCCGCTCTATTCCATGAATCACTTTCCCGAGGCTGAGCGAGGTCGCGGCGCCACCGCGGCCGGTTGCTCGCGCCCCGCGTGCGAGGCAACGATCAGCCGGCGTCGCGCAGGGGCTCCTTTCTGCTCTCGGCGCCACAACAGTCCAAACTGGAGATGACGAACGGGGGAGAAGTGTAGTCTTCACACGTTCCCTTGAGCTCCAGAAACCCCAGCCCACCCTTTTACGCCACATAAATATATGATTAAAAAATAACATCCAAGTGAGTTTAGTAACTTTTGAAACGTATACGTTTCCCCCCCCGAGTAACGAAACTTATTTGTATCGGTAAACGAACAACAGGTTATATTTTATAGTAAGCTAATATAATTGCAGCCCACACCCATTAGTTCTACAATATCATCACTCGCCAAAGGTGAGCGCAACAAACTTCACGCTACGGCTCCAGAAAACATTACAGCGGCGGTAGGTGTCTGGAACAATTTCCGGTCCTTTATGCCATTTTTTTTAACAATAAAACAGTGTTAGCTTGAAAAAAATGGATGAGTATTCACAATGCGAACGTCTTCAAAATGTGATAGGATCAACATGGCTCGATTGTTTTCAGTAAATGGAGTGAAATTAGGGAAATGAAGAGTGTCCTGCTCATGAAATGCAGATTCTGCGGCATTGACCACTGTGAGGTGATGGTGCCCAAACCAGCTGTGCTCCTCACACGTGCGCGCACACGTCGCTCGATTGCACGCGGTGACGTCTCGTTTTCCGCGAGAACAAACTTGCATTGTTTTGACGTATAGGGAAGCCGAACAATCGGACTGGTTTTTCTGTGGAGGTACCGCAAAGTGAATAGTGAAACGCAGGAATTACTACCGATGCACTGTATTAAAGGAACCGCGCGATTGTAGAGTATTAGAAAACAAGTGATAAGAGTTTGATCGAAGCCATTGTGATCGTCCGTGTTTGACAACTGGCCAGTCGTTGCACCAACATCAAGAACCGGATGAGCAAGCACTCGAAGGCCTTCTCCGGCCGGTTGTGGACCAGAGAGAGTGAAGGAAACTGCCCGAAAATCCCGAACTGCCCGCCTGTTGCTGGACGACGACAAGCAGGGAACGAGAATCTTCCCGAGTTTTCGACATTTCTCATCGAACTCGTTTCCGCTCGCGTTCCGAAACCGTCCTCTGAGGGGCATTCGCAGCCAAGGAGCCGTGGATCGAGGGGCACACGGACGATCGAAAACGTCGATTCTATCCTGTCCGTGCTTTAGCCTTGGGGGAGCTGCTTGTCTTCCGCGAGGCGCGACGCCGGCCAGCGGTTCCCGACAGCCCGGGGTGCGGAGCCCGCCAAGGAATATGCAAACACTATTCGCTCGCACAGAACAACCCAGAATACACGGAACGTGCAAGCTTTAGAACAATAACCACTGAGTCCGCATTGTTATAACCAAAAGAATCCTATAGTCTTTAAAACTGTCTTGTTACATATCGAAAGTCATTTCCACACCTGAATTATTTCTCTAATAAAACAAAGCACATGAAATGAAGGTCCAATATTCTGTTTCTGGATATAACAGTGCTGCCACACAATATACGATGACATTAGATAGCAAGGAAGATAGTTTCGGAAAGACATTTAAATGTGTTAAAATGACGAACTAATATTCGGACATTTAATGCGCTTTTGTGATGTGAAATTCAATATATAAGCACTTCATGAAACAGAATTTTCCTATTAACTTGTTGAGAACTACGTACGATTCGACAAGTTAGATCGACGCAGCACGAACTTCGTTCACACGACACCTGTCTTCTTTACAACATCGTTCATCCCTCCCCCCGGAAACATGTGTATTATTTCTGGCAACAAACAACACGGCGCACGTTGACAATAGTGGCTCATAACAGTGCTTCGACAACAACAATTGTGGATCTTTTCTTTTTAACGAAAACAGTATGCTTGTCACCTGCAAATACGAGTCACACAGTTAACTCCCACGCACACGAAGGTCCGAACGGAGCACACGAACAGAAAACTGCGTCCCACAACGAAGCGAACCGACAACGAGGTAGCCGCCACCGCACCCGGGGGCCAGTATCATGAGATATCCTCGGGGGCGGCGCGTCGGCGACGTCCTCAACGCAGCGCGGTTGCACGCCGGCCAACATTCGCACAAGCACAACCAACCACTCCTTTCCTTTCTTTGCCTTATCTGTAAGGAAAGGAGCTGTACAATGGGGTACTGTGGTCGAAAGGCAAAGAAGGAAGGACCGTCCGGTGCGACGAAACGCCCGCGAGGTAGCACACGGGTGCGGGTACTCACATCGTTGTCATCCAGGTAGCTGTACACCTCGAGCTTGTCGAGGCGAATGGTGCCCTGGAACGGGTAGATGACGGTGCCTTGCGGGATGCGGGCGTTGGTCCACACGTTCACTCGCATCTCGGGCAAGCGGTTGGCGTTGCGGTCCACAGCCGCGGTGGCGGCTGCGGGGCTGGCCGTCAGCACCAGCGAAAACTCTTGGGGGATGAGCACGCACGTCTCCATGGTGACCGCCGGTGCCTCTTCTCGATCCGCTTCGCTTCTTCCGCACACCGCCGGTCCGGTCACGCCGGGCCGCGGCAGTCCATCCCACACCCGCACTCCCAAGGCCGTGTCGTGTGCACGCGTGCGCGGGCTGGCCTAGAGCGCACGGCCCATCCCACGGCACCTGCCGCACCGTCCACGCCGAACGAGAATCCCGGGGGCGCGGGGCGGCGCCCGGCGCTGTCACGCTGACGGCGCGAGGGGGAGCACTCGGGCGACGCGAGCACCACGCGAGCCGAAGCACCGAACACGCCGGCGCGGCGCGACGCGGCCGGACGAGGCCGCCGGAGAGAGAGCAGCACGCGGAACGGGCGGGCTGGGCCGCGTGCTCCGCGCCGCACTTCCACTTCTGGTACAGCACGCTTCTGGGCTGCCGCCGCCGCTGCCGCTCCTCGTGGTGGTGGTGCTGCTGCTGCCACACCGCGGCGGCCGTGGCGTGTCGTCTGCCGGGCGCGCTGCCGCCTTCGCCTCCCCTCCTCCGAGCTCCCGTGGTCGCGGGCGCAGTGGCTTTGACCTTGTGTGAGTAAAAAGGATCTGGCACGCACTGGCCTCCGCCGCCGCCTCCACCACCACCGCCGCCGCCGCCTCCGCCGCCGCCGCCACCGCCACACGCTGCTCGAGGCAAGTGCTGCGAGCGCCCAACTGAATTCACCGGTCCCGACCAAGAACCGCCTTCCCCCACCACGCGGCGCTCCGCAGGCATCTTAAAAGAGAAAACACGTGGTCCCCCTTCGCGCCGGCAGACGCGCGCGCGGCGCCCCTCGCTGGAGAGGGGGCGAAGAAAAAAGAAGGACTCCTCAAAAACCCTTCCCCACCTTACCACCACCACCAAACGGCGCGGGGATCCACCTTTGAAAAAACACTGGAAGGCGGCGCTAGCCGGGAATTCCTAACCAACCAGAAATGAATGCCCTTCTCCTTTTTGCCGGCGTCTCGGCCAATAGGAGCGCGCCGTTCCGTACACAATCAGGTAGCACCGGTGACGGTGCCGGGCAGGAGTCATAAAGAAACATTGCAGAGGCAGCCTTAGCAGCGTAGCCCTTGAACGCCAAGACTGGCTATCATTAAATGTAATCTAGATTGGAGAACCGAGAAGGCGAGCTTACGCCGGCAGCGGGCTCCCGCCCTAATGACGGCTCGTCGTCGGCGGCGGCGGCGACGGCGGTCGCGGAGGGGGGAGGAGAGCGAGGCGGAGGCGGAGGAAGAGGAGGAGGAGGCGGCGGCGGAGGGAAACGACGCTGCGGGAGTGGGCCTGGGGGCGGAGGCCGATGCCGTGCCAGTAGAGACTTCGATGCGCGGCTACCGCACGAGCTGCTTTACGTAACGCGTGGCGGTGGCGGCGCGGAGGCGGCGGCGGACGCGGCGGCGGCGTGGCACGGAGCCACGCCCAAATGGCCACCGCCGGCGGCGGCGGCACGAGCTCCCGTGCGCGTGGCACCCTGCGCACGGCCGGAGTTAGAACGATACGCGCTCCGGGCTTCATACCTTCGCGACGTTCTTTTCGTTCACTTCTAGTCGAGCCTTCGTACAATGTATTGTATACTTCTATGACTAATTATTTATCTTATGAATTGAAATACAATGTGGCCTGCTAAGAATGACCGTAGGTGCACTACCGGATTTTGATATCGTTCGTGTTGTTCATGTGGGCATGGCCGTAGAAGTTAAAGTGCTCTTCAACTTCGTTGCTTAATTGATTATCTCGTGTTTCTAGGCTCGTCAACTGCTATGGACGTTAGTCCTATAAGTGTAGTAGACGTTCTATCACTGGAGGTGGTGGTGTTCTTCCCCCGCTGGATGATGAGATCCGACGCCGACCTACATATCGGTTTGTGGGGTTTTCATCCACCTTCCTGAAACGGGCAACCTCCCCAGACGGGCAAGCTCTTGGTTCCCGACTGGTCTCCCGACATATTTAGTAGAGTAGAGCTCGTAAATCTATCTGTATGTGAATAAAGGAAGCGGATAGGACAACGAAGAAGAAAATGTCGCATGCGGTCCGTGGCCCGTTTGTTAGAGTACTGCTGCGATGTTCGCCTGATGTTGAACGGACAAACCACGAAAACCTACAGATCAAAATGGCTAGAATTCTCCTCGAGACAGTAGCTGAATTCGATCTAGCTAGTGTAATTCTGTCTCTGTAGGGACTCAAACTCTTAAGACCTTCCGGTGAGAATTACTGCAGTGACATTAGTGACACCCTGAGTCAACTCAGCCTGTCTCTGCGACTTAGCGCATGCAAATATCTCTCCCCTCTCTTTTGTTTACTATCAGCCAGCTCTATAAATGATCGTATTGCTGTTTTTTTCCTTAATTTATCATATAGATTGGATTTGGGAATACGACTCAATCCGAAGCTCAACTGCAAAGTAGTAAACAGATAGGGGGCGTGCCATAGAAAAAATTTTTGAAATTATTGATAAAGTAATAAAATATGCTTAAATCTGTAAAAGATATGTCAATAAAAAAGTCTTAAAAATTCTATAATTACGCAATTTGTTAATTTCCACTTGTCTTGTAGAAAAAATCTATTATAATTACTGTTTTTTAGTAAGTAGATAGTTTTTTTTTTCAGAGGGAGTCCTAGGGGGTTCAGACGGGGGAATTATAGCCCTGGTAGGTTATTTTCGTGAATATAGATATATTCACGAAAATATTATATATATATATATATATATATATATATATATATATATATATATATAGTTGTTTTCCTTTTTCATTGATTTCCTTTAAATATATTAATTTTACGGGGAGATATTTTTTCTTGTGTTTAGCTTTATTAGTTTAATTAGAATGTTGATTTGTGATATCAAAGGTATATTGTAAATACATTAGGCTATTAATTATAATAATTTTATTTGTAAATTCCACTTGCGAATTCGTTGGGCGCTGTCCCTTGCAGGAGCAGCAAGGGCTATGAAGGGCAGTGAGAGTGAGGAGTGGGCCATGCTCATTTCGCGGTCTCTGAATGGCAAGTATCATCTTTTGTCCCAAAATTAGGGTCTGAATTATTCAAAGTCTTTTGCCAAATCTACAGCATATTAAAAAATGTGTCAAATCGGACTTGGAGAAATCTTATTTATTTATATATGGTAAGAAAACTGTTAAACATTTTGTGAGACGTATGGGGAACAAGTGCAGTCTGTGAGTGTCTTCTATGAACAAAATGGCAATCCCACTCCTTTTTACTTGTCTTCATTAGACACCTCAACATTCGAAATGCACTCCCGTAAAATGTACTTTGATATTCTCAGGTCGCAATTTTTTAGTGTAGGCGCGGGGCCGGATTGACCTACAAGCAAAATGAGTTCTTGCTTACCCCGTCTTTGTAGAGCCCTACGCTGGGGGGGGATAACAAACTTCGAAAAACATCACAATACATGTTTGTATCTATAAAGAAATGGCCCGCTCGTGGCACATAGCGAAGTCGCTAGCCTTTCACCACTGAGGTCCGCGTTCGATTTCCGTCGATGGTCGAGTCCCGGAAATTTGTTCCAACAAAACGAGTTTGGCTGCTTCACAAGGGCTAGTCCAACCCTGTGAAGTATCCTAAACACCACCCCCATCCTTATTCCTTCCCAATTCTGGCCGCTGGGTAGTGACGCAGGAGCGCGTAGCAGGAGGCGCGTACGCGGAGATGCTACCTGGCGGTCCTCTTGACAACTGACTGCGACCTGACGTGACATGACATATTAGTAATGGGGGATTACTCCCCAATAGCGCACATTAATGGAGGATTACTCCCCAGCGCAGAGCGCTCAACGCCTCTTAAGGGGCTTGGAGACGCGTTGCGTATTTGAGATCATTGATGCACTTTTCAAAAAAAAGTTATCTTCTTTATTCACGCTACGAAATTAGCTCAAACAGTCAAAACATGGCTGCTCTGTCACTCTCCTTTAAAATTTACTTTTTACGAGAAATCCGTTTATTCAAAGATATATTTGCCGCCTACAGAAATGATGTATGGGCTCTAAAACCGAAATTCAATCCTGACTGGGGACAATGGATTTAAGATGGGTAGGATAACTTCAGTGTACCGTATTTGATGGTTATTACTTATAAAATAACTCTAGAAGACGTGTGTACGAAAAACGAACTTATGTGGTAATCTCTCGTTATAACGTAATATTTTGTGATCTACCAAACTTACAGTTGGAGCATCGCTAGATAAGTCCAACATTTCGAAACGAAAGTGAGAGAAATCTCAGGCGCTTCAAGGGACGCTCACCAGGCGCGCATGCTTCAAAGATCCTGCCGGCGGTAAGCTTCAAAGGAAGACAACAGCAGCCAAAAAGCAGTCTCTTTGCAGTGTTCCGAATTCTGAAATATAAATAACTAAATAAAATAAGTAATAAACGAATAAGTAAGTAAATTAATCATATGTGCTAAATTGCAGCAACAGTTTGCCCTGACATAACACACACAACAGGCATGGTTCCGCACCCACATTTCCGCTCCTGTGCTCCTGATTGCCTGTGCTCGCCTGAAGTTGTGGCAATACGTACCCTGGACCCCAAGTTGCAACTCTGTATTCATCTTCGACAGGTGTCCTTACATTTTCGTTCTTTTATATTTATTTATTGTATACACGCAATTAAATGGAATAACAATGATGCAAAATATCCACTCTAAATCATTATCATACCTCTTTCGATATGAGCTTTAGAAAATGATAAATATGATTACGCTGATGATTAAGTAAGACGCATGACGATGACGAAGGTAGTGGAATGAGGTAGAGGAAACAGGAGAACCCAGAGGAAACCTGCCACGTACCCACATCGCTCCTCAATACGTCGACGAAAATAGACTGGGTTTGAATATGCACGGGCGAAAAGCTTACACTGTATACTAACCCAAAGTAAGTATTGCCAAACTCAATAAAAAATTACTGAATCACAAACGACCACAGTTATCATTTTTTCTGATCTTGCTTTACAATCTTCCAAGAATTTTGGTGTCTTCCGCATTCCTTTTCTAGGCTTACCTATCCATTGTACGGCTTTTTCGATTTGCTGTCTTCATTTTGCGAAAATCAGTAATATCATCATTATTCAATGCCAAATCACGGCCGAACTCTGTGGAATTTTTGGTGGGGATTCGCGAAATTTTTTTTCGGTTTCTCCCGTTTCCCATGCATCTCATTTCACCATTGCTCAATTATCACTCAAATCATATCGTAATAATCACCTATCCATCAAATCTCTCATCGATTCTAGCTTGAGTGATAAGGCTTAGCTACTGGCATCGTATTGAAGTAGTAGGAGTATAAATATAATTGGCAATCATTGCTCATGTCCTCTTTCACCTGCTCTTTCGCCTGAACATGAAATATAACTTTTCTCGTTCCGAACATACAATTTTTACTGTTCTTAGATTTAAAGAAATATAAATACATTTTTATGTCTCCCCTTGCAGGGGCAACTTTTTTCTAGGAAAGAGAAAAATGGAGTTTAGTGTCACGTGCTTCCATTTATTGTCTTTGTGCTTGCGTTCATATTATCGCTTCTGTTCATATTTTTCAGTGTTGTACTTTCTATAGTTCATTTCCCCAAGTATTTCCCCTTCTATTTATTGTCTGCATGACATTTTTAATTTTTTGCGAATATTTCCGGATATTTTTTTCTGATTCATGATTTATCAAGATGCAATTTTTGATACTAACGACTAAAATATGGTTTGAATTTAAGCCAGTATTTCTATAGCTGCTTTGATTATTACGGTTCAGACTAGTTTGTTATTCCAATTCATTTTCTTTCATCTCATATTGCTATTCCAATGAATTCTTTCAAGTTTTATAATTCACATATATTTTTCTCTTGAGTGTTACATGACCAGTCCTAATGAATCACACTGATTTTGCTGTAATTGTTCCAGGTTTCTGTCAACAAAATTTGTCATTTTACTAATAATGAAAGAAGTAGTAAGTACTTGACACTTTTCTAATACAGTTTTAATTAAAAATGTAATCCAAATTTATATTTAATATAAAGGTAAAGAATTAGAAATTTATTCGTATACTAATTCCGAATACCCGCAAAATCTGCTAAACGACATTTGTCATTATACAGAAATACCAGCCAATATTTTGGAATTATTGAGCTAACTTTTCTTTCATTTATTTCCTACCCGTTCGGCCCTCCATGCCTTTCGGGGGTTATTATTTACAAAATCTGCATTACATGAAGAACATGTCTCCTTCAGTACATCAGGGCACAAGTACACTTACTTGAGCGTATGTATTTGAACTATTTACAGGTTTCTATTTACATTTAATACCAGAATATAACATTGAGAAAATATCACACTTGTGAGTAATACATATATACAGTTTTTACAATCATCTATAATGTTTATAATCATCTCACCGACAATTCAATTCATGGTGGTTTTAAGCGATCTTTTGGAAAGTGTAACGATATCCTGGATGGTGCGTAATCTGTACGGCCAAGGTTGAAAATTCTTTTGCTGGGACAAGCTTCAAGCCTTAAATAAATTTTTTCCGATATTTTATTTATGTATACTTTAATGC
Organism: Teleogryllus occipitalis; assembly: GCA_011170035.1. Taxonomy (NCBI): domain Eukaryota; kingdom Metazoa; phylum Arthropoda; class Insecta; order Orthoptera; family Gryllidae; genus Teleogryllus; species Teleogryllus occipitalis. The sequence continues at coordinate 59,365 of BLKR01003681.1, read as the reverse complement.
CACTAATGTTTAATTTCCTTTGGATTTGAGCATTAGGAATAAACCAGGGAGCTTTGGAAACCAGTCTTAGGAATTTGTTTTGGATTACTTCTAATTTATTAATGTATGTGTTTGCAGTGCCTCCCCATACTGAGCATGCATAGGTGAGCGACGGGCGGATTATAGATTTATAAATTGTTACTCCATTTTCTATTGGATTCTCTTAAAGTTGAGTTTTTATTTACTAGTGGGTAAAGTACAAAAGCTAACTATGCTATAATCGTGCTGTACAGCGTAGTACTCCTTACCCGGCTTCCGCTTTGACCGGTCGCCACGAGTTTGAGACGACGATGACTCACGCACCTGTCGCGAAGGCCTCCAGCCGCAAAGAAGGAAAAGAAGTGAGCATTTCGGAGCTTATTTTTTATATGTACAATACACTACTGGAATGAATGTGAGATTTAATGGCCGGTTTAGTAACGCCAAATGCACGTGTACGTAATGTTAGTGCAATTATGTGCTCTAAATACAGTAGGTTACAGTAACATATATGATGTTTTCCCTACAAAGAAAGTTCTGACGGGGTACACTTTCTGAAGTGTACATCTCGTATTGACAAAATAGCTATGTATTTAGTTTTCTATAATAAAAATTATCTCAGTAGTTAATTCAAAAGAACTCGTATATAATAATGCACGAATGTTTTTAATGCAGGAATATTAAGGCAATCATATTTAATGCCAATATTTCAGAAATATATTAGAAGGGCAAGACTGTTTAACCTGCCAAATCATTATCCGGTTTTGGTGTCAGATCCGCAGCGTCTGGTAAAGAGAATGTTCTGTATTTCGAAACTTTTCAAATGACAATTATTGACAAAACTTGGATGTTCAAGTGTGAGTGTTCTAATTTTCTCTACGGAAACTAGTTGGTTATGTTTATCAGAGAATAAAAGTTATTAATGAGAACAGTGGTGACAAAATACTTAATACTTTAAGTACTTTTGTTAATAATTTTATTTCTCTAATAAGTGAAGATAGTATGAATAACAATATCAGTCAATGGAAATAAATTAAATGTCTTTCAAATTTCTTGACTGAATGGACACAATTTGTAACTTGACACAATTCGTAACAAGTGATAATAAAACATGAGAAGATATATTATGAGAAGACAGTGCACGTCTTCTAGAATTCAGTGGGAAATATAGTTATTCAAATTATCGTTTCCATGATGTTGTGGCAGGAAGTATTATTCCTTGACGAAGGACATGAATAATAGCCCAAAAAATGTATTGCTTATTTATCCTTGAAAATAGATTGTATTACATGGGAGCTTTTAAAAAATTCAAAATTCATGTAGTATATGACTTAGTGTAGGGATCACAGAATTACGAAAATGTGCAAAGAATTCACTTCTCCCCGTAACACGTCATACACAGTTTTAACTGTTTTTTGACGTAAAATAAATAAATAAAATAAAAAAGACGCTCTTAATAAAACCATTATCTTTCGCTACTTACTTAAATTAGCAAATTTTATTCTTAAACTCGAATTAAAAAAAAAAGAATTTAGACCCTGCCTAGAAGTAGTTAATTAGTACACAATTTATTTCTGTGTTAACCCATAAGCGAAATATGCCGAATGCAGAAGATTACATCTCTTCTGGAGTAGGCCTCAGGTGATAAATTAAAGCAAACATTTGACGCGTTCTGCTCACCGACGGTTTCACGCTCCCGTAATCAACACACCACTTAAAGTGCAAGCAACGGAACGGCTTTTTTCCGGCCGAGTCGAAGGTTGCCCCCCACTCCCCATCCCCTACCCTGTTCCTGATCCCCGCGCATCACACCGGACCCAGGTGCTGCCCCCCCACCCCCCGCGTGGCCGACGCGGGCCGAAACAATCGTGAATAAATCCACGTGCAACTTTTCTGCACTATTGATCTGCTGGTGACCCGCCTATAGGGTCCCACATGCCAGAAAATGTCACAAAATATGTTTGTTCTCGTAAAATTAAAGTCAACGGACTGAAGTATTATTTATATAGAGTCATGATGAAGTGCCAACATTTTGCTTTCAAGTGCAGCGTCCGCTACTTAGCACACGGCAACGCAGTGCACCGCGGGCAGCCTAGATGCTTCGAGACAAATATATGTCATTAACCCGTGAGGAATGTGCCACAATAGCGAAGACGGGAGGACCAAGCCCAAGGTTGCACATTCGGAGGGCAGGTGCCATGCTGACGCCTGAGATACGGCGCAAGACCACCCGGTTGCGACCATGGGGTGGCGACGTGGTCACAGCGAACCTATAAAGACGGATGGCTCCCACAAAAGCGACAACTGTTCCACTAACCTCTGTCGCGAGGCTGCAGTGTACTGCGGGACGCAGTGTACTTGGGAGACCGCAAACGTGTGGGCATAAGCTCCAGGCTCATGTCGAACAGTATGTTCAGTAGTTAGCAGAGGTTAACGGGGAGCGAATGCGCCAGCAGTAAATGTAAATGCACATGCATATATGTAAGTAAACTGTACATATACCAAAGCCATCTTGTCTGTGATTTCTGCAACCCACGACTTAACATGTATTGTATTTGAGAAACTTAACATGTATTTGTTTTTGTGGACAAGAAATGAAAAATATATTTAAATAAACAATATAATTTATGTTCACTTCTATAAGCAATTTGCTAATTTCAGCAATTTTATTGTTTTTACAAAAGGTGCTTTTATTACTTATAGAGTCCCTTTATTACTTGTGGCAAGTTAACTGGAAGTAGTATTCTGAGTTTTCTTTGCTATAGAAAAAGACGACCAAGCAAATTAAAAATTTTAGAAGGTTACTCAAATTTTAACGAACAAAAGAAATGACGAGTTGGTGATTGTGAAAAACATAACAGTTCAGTTTATTTTCCACATTACACGAGTGTTAATTTATTTAATAGAACACTTACTATTTCCTGTGGCAAGAGACGATTCCATTCATTCAAACTTTACAAGGACGGCATGTGGGATAGCTTTGAAGTGTTTTTCATTTTCAAGACAATTTGGTTAATATGGTGTAATAAATTTTCAGGAAAAAAAAACTACTGAATGTATTAAATAGTTACAGTGAACGTTGATAGTAATCCAAATTGTCTTATTACCTCAGTAAGAAGTTATCCTCCGGCTACTCAGTACTCAGTTTGATCTGTTTATAAACTCAAGGGTAGGTTTACGGATGTAATTGCAGAGCTGGACACCCACAAGAAGACACTGGCCGGGACAGAATCATTATCATAGAAGTGCTGAATGACATTAATTTGGGTGGTCACGTTACACCTGAACAACATGGAAACAAATTACAATGTGCCGCGCGCGATCTTATTTTCTCTTCCTTGTCCTATCCTCACCCCTTACTTACTACACACTCACATTCACATGCACTACAGGACCACGCATGCCGGGAGACCTGTCGGGAGCTTAGAGCTTTTTCCGGCTGGGGTGGTGCCCCGCTGATGGAAACACCTGGTTGGGATAACCTCGCTAGTCAACGGTATGTCGGCGCCGGATCTCATTATCTAGCGGGGGAAGATCAACGGGAGAAGTGCACGGGTTTTCGACACAACCCACCTATCAAGGAAATAGCATGCACTACGCTTACGGGAATAATGACCTCAGCCGTTGACGCGCCAGAAATCACTAACAATCAATCATTCCACCCCGCGCCGTTTTGAACCGGCATATGGTAGTCGCACCGCGAACTATGAAACGTGCTATTACACTATTTTAAAACTCATTTGCGTTTATAATTATTCATCAAAAATCAACACATGTCCAATTTCCTTAAAATAAAAAACGCTATCAAGAAGTTAATAACTACAACTGGCAAGCTCATGTGTCCTGAACCGTTTGGTGAAAATTCCATCACAATATCTTGAACCGTTTAGAAGGATTTCGAGATGAATGTTTTTATTGACTCACTATACAGCTACCACAATCAGTTGCCGCAGAAAAAAGTCCGAGTAGGTACTTCTGAAAGGTTCTCGTACCGCACCATAATGTTCAGTTTTTTTTAAAGACTGAATTTATCGAGTCTGCTCTAAAGAGCGATTGAATTCGTACATATATTCTTTGCGTTACGGCAAATTGGTTATTCCATTATCAACTTAGCATTTTCCAAATTGGTACCTATCTTACAGGCTATTATTGCAGAAAAAGAGAATGGAATATGGATCCTTCATATGGAGGTTCTTATATTTATGATAGAGACGATATCGCTTCTTTCTCTTGACGGAATTAAAAATGTTTGCAATTGAAAATGATTTGGAAATATCTATTGAAGTATTAAATTATCCTGTACTCAAAATTATCTTACTTTTTATCTACAAGTCTAAAGCAAGGCGAGCCTCTTTATATACCACCTTCTATCGTTATACCGTCTACTATACCACTTCTTAGAATATGTAGATAGTAACTCAACAAAGTCAGTAATCGCTCTTTTGAATCCATTGTTGTATGTGGGGATTTTAACGTTGATTTTCTTGTATATTATGAAAGGTTTTATTATTTTACAGAATGAAGAATATGCACTACATATAAAATTTAAAACCCCGTTTTTAATGGTGAAGTAGGGTAAAAACCAATTGTAAATTTATTTTGGTTCAAAATCATATTTGTAATGTTTTATTTTCTTCGCTTTTTTGCGTCTTACCCGGCTAGACCCCTTTCTTATGATAAAAAACAGTTCCAATAAGAAATTTGTACCTTTTTATAAACACGTAAATTTACATTAAAATGTATAATTTAATAATTGATACTAATAACCAATTACCAACAGGTTTGTTGAGCATAATTCGCGGATTACTTTCACTGGGGACTTGTCATGGGGCCCGCAAGAGGCGTGCGTCATACAGTTCTCAAGATTGCCCGACTAAACTCTTCTTTCCCTTCCCACCAAAGTGTCGCTCTCCCCGCGTGATAAATTCCCTCTCAACTCGGAGCCCAGGCACGAGCCAGAGTGAGCGCTCGGGATCTTCTGCGGCAGACCTCATGTAGAAATTATGAGAGTGCCTCAATGTTGGAATATGTTAGGGAATATTTCGGGTGGTCGTAATTTTGGCAAGGTTGGCGATTCTTTCTATCTTCTCTCGAATATTTTTAAAATTACAAAAAATTGTATCGATTTTTTCAAAGCTATTTTACAGTATTAACTTGGGGTGCCGAACACTTAATGTATTTCAGAATACTTTTGGATTCGTTTTTTGCGTGAGACAAAGACTATACAGGTAACCGTACATATGTGTAGTATTGTATGATATACTCTTAAGACAGCAATTGATATATGGATTTTACATGAACAACAAGACGTGTTGGAAAGATCTAGATAAACACTTTCGACTGTCCGCAGTTCTTTCAATTATTGGTAATCATCGCACTACATCGTATATATCACATAAGATATTAGTATATGAACCTAGTTTGATGTTCCACAACATGCAGTAACTCGAACGTTCAGATAGAGTTATTTATGAAAATGTCAATTCACTAGAATTATTTGGTGTAATCACGTGTTGGCATCGTGTACGATACTCGTTACGTGATTACACAATATGTTCCTAACTGTGGCGGCAGTGTGTGCTGCTTAGATATTCCCATGATGCAATATCCTATTGGTGGGCTGCTCTTATCAGACAAATTAGAATCACGAAGACGTGTTATTCTGGCATTTTAACGCTAGCGGTAGTTTCCCGACACAGTTCGGAACTTTTTCCATTAACGTACAAACAAAACGTTGTGCTAAAGGTTTTGATTTGATTTCGATTTATTTGGTCCAAAATAAATAAAAACTGTGTATGGCCTATGGGGGGAAAGATTATCTGCGCGCGTTTTCTTGAGTACCAAAATCCCATACCAACATTTTAACGTTAGTTGAAGGTGAATCAAAGTTAAAGAGAAAAATAATAATATTCATAATAATAATATTTATAATAATAATATTTATAATAATAATAATGATAATAATAATAAATTTTCGTTCTTGAGTTAAATGAAAAACTATTTACAACGATTAACGAACTGCAGATTTATTTTTTCTACTTTGCTAACAATATATTCACTCACCCTCAACTCTACTCCTACCACTATAAGCAAAAGGAGAGCTCAATAAAGCGTGCGCATAGTGAAGCTACATTTACGTCGAAATCAAGGGGCCATCTCAGCATTTGCTCAAAGGATCAGGGAAACTGGAAAAAAACCTGATCGAGATGGGGGTCATTAACACTTCAAACGATACACGTTACGTGGTTGTTTAAGTCATTTGTAGATGATCACATTTTTACGGTATGCTGAGAAAAAACGATAGTCTCTATTATACTAATTTCCAAAGCGCGCAGAAGTTAAAAGAAAAAAAATTCGCTTTCAAGCCATGTAATAGGTATCTACGCTCTCTTTATATGTTCACTATTTAGAAAAACCAACAACAATAAAACGGTTTCGATTTTATATATTCTGTCGCGTGGCCGCAGACAGCTGGCACCCGCGTAAGCATGTTGCGTAGCTCCGCCTCGGAAAGAGCGCCTCAGCAGAAAAGGCCTATAAAACAGCTTGACCTCCGCTCAGCGGGGGACGAATGCTACTCGTGAGCTAGTCGCCCGTGTGCACGGACCTTCCACCCCTAGTCGGTTCAGATCGGCCCAAACTGGCCCTGCCGACCTCCCTTCACCCCTAGTCGGTTCAGATCGGCCCAAACTGGCCCTGCCGGCATCCCTTCACCCCTCCGTCGGTTCAGAGCGGCCCTAACTGGTCCTGCCGACCTCCTCCACCACGCTCGTTCAGATCGACCTTCCGGTGTCCTGCTAGCAGCTTCCCGCCCTCTCCCCTGTCCGTTGTGCACTCGTGTGTCGTCTGATGGCCGCTGCAAGGTGTCTCTTCCGGAGAACTGCCCTCGGCGAGGCTGGGCTACGTCGCTAGCCTGTCAGGTGTATGTAAGTATACCACCTCAATTAACTGCTGTTTGCCATGACTGGGGTCATCCCTGTTCGTATTTGCTCCCTCTCATCCGCCTTAAGCCATTAGGAGAATAGGGAACGGCCCAGAGAGCACCTTCTGCCCCTACCGTCCAACCACTTCCCCGCACGTGGTGCCAGACCCATCCATCCATCCATCCATCCATCCATCCATCCATCCATCCATCGTCCCCACCCCCCTCACGACAATTCGATTTCCATATTATGCTGTTTTTGAGCAATGTGCAAACTACATATTGGAAAATCATTTTTTTTTTGTTTTTTCAGCAACATTTATGTTGCTGCCGGCCATTAGTGTTGCTAAATTTTAATCTTCTTTTAAGCCTTTTTATCCAGCCGACAGTGACCCTTTACGTCGCGTTGGGACGCATACTCGACCATACACTAAACATCAACACACTTGCGGGCTCCTCTGATCTGGCGTCAGCAGAACGTGAGACTCTCCGCGAAAACACATTCATGAGAGACAATGAACAAACAACCATGCCCAAAACGGAACTCGAATCCGCGACCATTCAGACTGAAGTCGGTATACACTCTTAGCCACCTCGGCCATCCTGGTCGGCTTAATGTTGATATTACTTTTGAATTAAATAATTACATTTCAGTCGCTGTCTGGAGGAGAATTCTAGCGGCCGGCTGCTCTGATCGGTAGTTTTCCGTGGTTTCTCCGATCAACACCCGGCGAATGCCGGAGCAGTACCGTACCAAACGAGCCACGATCTTTCTTTCCTCTTCCTTGTCCTATCCTTTCCCCTTACACACACACTTACACTAACATGCACTACACTACCACATATTCCGGGAGACCGGTCGGGAGCTTATAGCTTGTCCCGGCTGGGGCGGTGCCCCGCTGGTGGGAGAGTCCTGGTTAGGGGGAAACCCCAGTAGCTGACGGTAGGTCGGCACCGGATCTCGTCATCCAGGGGAAGATCACCGACATCTCCCGAGAAAAAACATGCACTACACTAAAGGGAATAATTACCAACGCAGTTGACGCGGCCCGAAACACGAAATAATCAATCAATCAATAATTACATTGTAACCAAATAACGGTTACGAAAGCGCATGTGTAACCAGTCCGCAGCTTCGTTCGTTTTCCAGGAGGTTCTAGATTCGAGTCTCGAAGGTACACGGGTTTTCGACACAAGCTAACCAGTTGCGAAGGGTTCCAGGGTGCCAGATGACATAGCCGTCTGCTCTGATGACATAAGTCCGTAATTTCCTCCGATGAATTGGAGATGCACGCCGCCTCTGGAGCAGTAAATGATCGGTGACTACGCGCGATTCTTCCTTCTCGATCCCATTCCCACTCGCAATCTTAGGAGGCTACTCAAGTCGTCGACGCACAAGAAAATGACCCATCTTAAAAATGTTCATTTTGTAGGAGACCGGTTTTATGCAGTGTAGCCGTGTATTTCGATTGAGTGATTGGGAAGTTTTTGAGGGCGCAACTGCTGGGGGGGTGTCATTAGTCCCGTAAGTGTACTGCATGCTACATTTCGAGAGGCGGCGGCTCTTCCTCTCCTAGAACCTGATATCCTCTGCGGCCTACGAACGTTTTTTGGGATTTCATATCTCCAGGTATCTCCACCTGATAGGCGCCGCTCCAGCCCGGCCAAGCTCTAAGCTCTCGACCGACCTCCTGACTCCTAGTGTAGTTGTGCATGTGTGTGTATGTGTGCGTGTGGACAAGAATGATGGTGGAAAGATCGCGCACGGTTCGTGGCCCGTTTGTTAGGGCACTGGTCCGATATTCGCTTGGTATGGATCGGAGAAACAAGGGAAACAAGACTAGCCGGTCACGACAATTCTCTCCGAGATAACTTTTTTTGAGGCAACGAGAAAAGTACTGGGCAAAAAACAACCTCCTTAGACTGAAATCGAAATGACTAACAACAGAATGTAGTATGACACTTCAAGAATTATGCTGAACGTAGTGTGTGAACAGACGGTGATATATCTTGCACATGAAGTAATTGTAAGGTTGTTAATTGCTAAAGTACGTACTTCTTTTCAAAAGAATCTGGCGGGCAGTTAAATTTGGTTTTACCTAATTAAACTCTACAGAAACAACAATTTTTTTATGTTTATTAATCATAATCACTTCTTCTTATCTTCCTAAGAGAGAATTGTTTAATTGTGCACTCTAATTAGGCCCTTCTCTCTCCGGTTCTGGTCTCTATCCCTTCCTATTCTCTATACTTCCATTTTTTAAAGTAACTGATGACATTAGGTCATTGTTACACCTCCTATTTTCTAAAATGAATCTTTTTAATTAATTCGCGAATGTCCTTCTGAACAGGGCTCGTTGTCTCAGAAATATGCTTACTACTATTGAAAAGATTCATTTTATAAGACACGAGGTGTAACAATGACCTTATATCATCGGTCACTTGAAAAATTGAAAGTATACATTTCCTGCACTCTTTTTAGTCGTCAGCGACGCAAACTGAGCTCTCCAGACCTTCAGACCTTGAGGTAATTCTGCTCTACACTATTTAGATTTAGAAAGCGAGAACATCACGACTTCGATTCGCTTGACCCTCACCTTCTCGAAGGTGCTTCTCTGCAGCTTGGAAACTCCATAACATCGCCCCGTTCACTCAGCAATACCACTAGGAAATTTCGACGTTCACTTATGCAAATGAAGCTTGTCGCAAATTGTTTTGAAAAATAATATTAACATTAACAACAACAATAACAATAATAATAATAATTAATTATATATATTATAATTATTATAATATATTATATATGTATATATATTAATATATTACATATATATATATATATTATATAATATAATATAATATAATAATTTATTATAATTAATAATAATAATAATAATAATAATTATTATTATTATTATTATTATTATTATTATCCACTCAATGCACTATAATATTACTGTATTTACTCATTATCTTCGATCCATTTGAATTGTACCCTGCTACTAACAAGCTCTGATGAGGCCTAGCTTGAATAGACACGTCTACAAACGAAGCCTATTTTCACGAATAACCGCATTAACACGATAAATGTTCGTTGAGGTTCTGGATGTTCGCGGCCAAACGTTATGAGGTTCGTTCTCAATGCGCTTCCGTCCCTATCTGAAACATATGGGTCCGTGAGAGGCACTGTTCCCTATACTGTTTTTTCAGTGCAAAATTTCCAACGGCTTGACGTTTTCTCCATCGAGAAATTTTATGACAGTGTGTTCCACGCTCCGCGGCACCTACAGTTCACTCATCCTTCAAGCAACACTAACTCCACTCTACTGACCAGGTTCTAACCTGCACAGGAGGGAGGTGGAGGGTTGTGACTATTTTCTTGCCAGGCGGCGCAGCTGTTATGCACGGCGGGGTATTTAAAAGAAATCAGTCCCGATTATATTTGAACGCCCTTGTATTACGGTGTTCTGTACACATTATACAATTACTATTTGCATCTTAATTAAATTTATATTATGTAAACATGTTTCCTCTATAATTTATTTGCAATGTGGTTAAACCAAAGAGGAGGTCTGACGACTCGACCATGTCAAAATCGTTGTTGTTATTGTGTTATTGTGTTATTATTATTATTATTATTATTATTATTATTATTATTATTAAGACATTATTGTTACCGTTTCTCTGGATTCGTGTCCCACCCAAGGATCTAAGAATCACAGAGCTACTTATGCCGGAAGTATAGTGGACGGATATACTACGTACTCAGAGACAGCAAGCTCTTCCCGCTGTGAAAAACAGTCGCACACTCAACTACGTTTTGAGTTAGCGTGAGGAAACTCTTATTGCAAGGTTTCTCAAACAAATGATTCGCGGATGATTATTTTGCCACACCGATAAGGAAGCATTTAGTGCTAGTAGATCGTTAACTATACTACTGTTTGCTTGAACTATACTATACAACTAGCAGCACCTGTCTACACTGCTTTAGTTTTCGCCAATGTTCTAACGAGCAAGGTTTTCGGCAATGGTTCACATTAAAATTAAAAATTGTAAGTGACTTTCTTCTGTTCAGGAAGTATTCCATGTGTTTGTGTGCCTCCGCGAATTCAAATATATATTTATTTAACGCCAAAAACAGTTAAAAACTGTGTGTGACGAGCTGCGGGGAGAAGTGAATTCTGTACACATTTTCAAAATTCTCTGATTTCTACCCTAAGCCATATTAAATAAATATTGTACAAAAGTTAACAACCTTACATTTCCCATTAAATTATAAAAAACATTTCACAGAATATTTTTAATTAGTCAGTTCTGATGTTAAAAAATAATTTTACTAAAATATTTTCTAGACTCTGCCTGATTTAGGAGATCATCCTTTCCTTATTCAATTAATTTTGCGGCACACTCACGTAATTGCCTATCTTTTGAAAACCAGTTATATATATATATATATATATATATATATATATATATATATATATATATATATATATACACAACTTATATCCGAGAATTTGAGCACCTGCACGACTGCAAAATGAAGTCTCATTGGTTTCGTTATCAGCCCGAGATCTCGAGAAAATATAAATTTCACATTTACCTAACCGTTTTAATATCTGGTGTAATAGCGTGACGTTACTAGTTCCCAACTAGATTTTCTAAGACCGGAAAGTTTTATCTTTGACTCCTGATGGTGATAGGCATTCGACCCCAACCATATAACAGGGTCGAAGCCTGCTCCTGTCTGGATGGCGTTGGTCTCATAGGTCGTTTTTGTGCTTTCCTTGGATCAATTCCAGACGGATCCCAGTACAGTACCTTACGCAACGAGCCACAGATCACGCGCAAATCTTCCTTCCCCAAATCTGTTCCTATGCCCATTCTTGAGGCTTAACTAAACAGCAAAAATTTGCAAAACAAAACCACAAAAAATGGTATTCCAAAACGTAGCTCTCACAATGCTCAAGAACATAAAATACTCTCGTACAGTTATACCGGCAATACTGCAATACATATTTTAACAAAACACAGTCACCACGAATACTGCAATAACATAGTATATTATATAAGGACACAGCGTTTCAACACAATACAATAGTTTTTTGCTAACCAAGAATATAAGCTAGTGGTGCGAAAACGGCACGTACTTTCTCGCAATGAATTTCAAATTCAACGGGCTGCGACATCAGCCAGGTTAATTAGGGAATATCAATTTTGGAGAAAATCATTTGAACGCTTTAACCGCTACCGTTGTTCACAGACAGACAGACAAATAGGCAGCAGACAGACGGACAGACGTTTTGCGGTCATTTGATTTTTCGGCATCAAGGACCCACAAAACATGGATTCTGGCTGCACCACGTGTTAAGAAGATTTTTTTCTAAATTTAGCAACTGGATTTATCGACTTTTTCGTTACCAGGGCCCTGTAATAATTTTTTTTTCTGCCCCAAATTCTCCGTTTTTTCTCGGAGGATTATATAACTTTCTCTCTACTCCGTAGCGAGAAAGTAAAAAGGTTGCTGTTCCATAACGCAACAAGTGAATAGCGAATATTTAATGGTCAGCGTCCTCTTTCTTCGAGCTGTGTCGTCAGCAGTAACGCTTGTATACGAAAGTTCAATCAGTGTGTGAAGTGTGAGAACGAGTGAAAGACCACGAAGAAATGAGGCCTTGCAAACCAAGGGAGGTGAGTGCCAAAAATGTTTTGTCTTCGGGAAACCAATTAAAACTGTATGAATTCGTATTCTTGACATACAACCAGAACAATCGCTACGTGGATGTGACGACTATTCGGAAGGTGTTTGAAACAGCTCTTTTACCAGTGCATTGGCATCGATTCGTATAATATTTAGATGTCAATACATTCGTTTCGAAAATTTTGGTAATTAGCTTCTTTGTCTTTTCAAATATTTGCATTTCAGTCAAAATCAAAACTGTTTTCTTGTGTTTGGATTGTCTGGAGTTTCTGGGTACCTAACAAAACGCTTGTTACGGCTTCTTGTACGGCTGGAAGCTGCAGTTTTCAATTTCTGCGCGCATCAGGAATTATTTATACAGATTTCATGCTGATGCTCCGTTCATATGGCTCATCCCTCATGATCTTGAATGACTGGGAATACTGAGAGCAATTGGATATCAGGTGAATGTATAAACTCGTCTACAAAGGCACCGGAAAGAAAGAACGTAATACGAGAATTGTTTTACATTAGTGACTTTTAAGAACGTGGGTTTGATCCCGGCCGAAAAGCTTGAATTTTGGCAGCGTGGATAATCCATAGTAGTACTGTCGTACTTGGCGGCATGTAAAAAAAACCTGGCTAAAAGCCCGGCAAAATTAAATTCCCCGACAATTTCCGTCCTAATAAGATTCCAGTGTCGCTTAGTGATGGAACACCGAAGTAATGGATAATTATATCTGAGACCATTGTTGTGGTGCTCTTTGGTGGCTAATAAGGGGCCCCAAAATTACTGGCTATGTTGACCACTACCAGGTGACAACTAGAAAATTTACAGGAATTTCGACCATGTCGGGAGCGAGTAAGATTTTAAAAAATTGTACGAATAATGAGCAAATCCCAACTACGAAAAAGGTTTTGTCATGAATGACTTTCTCAAAGGTGGGAACATACTCTCAGCAAATACGTTGTCTATAACTATATAACACTTGACGTAGTAATCATATGCATCATTAGAGATCGGATATTTATGGAATTACATATTTTTTGTTTTTTTACTTATCGTTCTCAAAATTGTAATTTTGGCGAATCCTCAGATTCCTAACACAATATCGTTTCGTTACATATTTTTACTCAGTTAGTACTTCATTACATATTTGACATACTTAGTACTATATTACACATTTTACATGTTTTGCTGTTTTCACAAAATATTATTTTCTTCTACTAATTTTCTTAAATTTTATTACATTTTTTACAAAAAGAAATATTTAAAAAACAGCATTTTCCCTACATCATTGGTGACATCTAAGCTTAAAAAGTATCCTTGACGCAGCGTTTTGTGATCTTTAACCTTAATTTCTGACAAAAATTGGAGATGGTCGAAGTGTAACACTTCGAAGAAAATGTTGCTTACTTCAGTGATTGTTTGGTGGTCGTAGATATCGCCAGTTCGTACGATGGCTTCTATTACGTCTGGTCTGGCTTCTAAACTACGGTCCTGGATAACAATATATGAAGCTTTTACTACTGGCGGGAAAGTTGTATGATGGAAAGTGTGCATCAGCTTATGCTCTCCAGATGAATTTTAAAACGTTTGTATTAATTTTAAAATTTATTTAAGACGTTTTTATAAATCTAATTTCGTATTATGCAAATGGTTTTCTTAATTAGAGTATTTTAATATTACATATTATACTCGATTTTACATATTTTTTTACATATTCTTACTGTTTTCATTACATATTTATGAACATATTGAACACGTTTAATACTACATATTTTTCCGGTTTCTATTCATCGTGGTCATCAGGTCAGTTCCAACAGCTTGCTAAAAAATCACAAACAATATGTGTATATTACTTTTCAAAACATTGCCTGATGACAAACGATTAAAATTGATATACAAGTTAAAGTTAAAGTTAATAAAGCTAGTATGTTGACGAAGATGACCTCTTTTATTTCTTCTTACAAGTTAAAGTGCCCAGTAAAATCTACTACATAACTCTTTGTGTACAAATAGATATTGTACTGAGCATAAAAAAGAAAGTAATACTAATTTTAAAATGATATTTAATGTATTAATTACGATTTGGACTGTATAATTTCTGGATATCCCTTTGTTAATCCGTTATAAAACGGATGTCCCTTTGTTTTGCTTAGGGACATAAATGTAACTTGTCTATTTGTACACATCTTTTTGAGTTTATGTATGGGTTATGGGAAAAAAGTTATTCAAATCAACGTTCTCCATGTTCTCGCGACAGGAAGTTGTTTCCTTCACGAAGGGCATGATGAGGGATCAAAGCAAAAGTCTGTAGCTCTTTTCCTTTGCAAGATTTTATTACACAGGAGCGATATTTTCTTATCAATTGTTGCCAATGCCAAGGTGCACAGAATACACTTCTCCCCATAGAACGTCGCACACAGTTTTTAGCTGTTTTTGACGTTAAATAAACCTACAAATTGATGGATCTATATCCAAGTTCCTGGGCGTTGAAAAGCAAACAAACAATATTGGTATTGGTAACGTAACGCCGAATATATGAACTGCGTTTGCTGCTCCACGCCACTCCACTCGATGTTTGAATGCAGGGCACCTCTTGTCTCGTCATTGGGAGTGTGGCCGGGGGCGGGCAGACACGCTGATGGCGCCGGGCTCCGTCCAGGGGAGACTATCAGCCAGCGCTTCTGCATCTTGTGCCCCTCCCCCGCCCCGCCCCCCAGCCCCCCGCCCTCCTCCGCCGGCGCCTTCGACTTCCCCTTCGCACCCTGCGCGGGCCCCCTCCCATTATTATAATCACAAACGCATCATCAATGTAATGACCATCATAAAAAGTCGATAACTCTTTCTGCATGCCATTAAGGGGGCTCCGCTTTTTGTACATTTAGAAAAGGATTTGGGTGCGCGCGGGGAGGTTTACGTGCTCTGGAGGTTTTTTTGGAGGACTCGCACGAATAAATCTTCGGCGAGCGGCGTAACTCGGCGGCTGCAGAACGCCGACAGTCCCCGGGAGGGGGTGGGGAGGGGGTGAGGGACAAGGGGGCCTAGGGCGAGCGCGGCGGAGGCCGACGAGGCGGCTGATGACGAAGCCCTGATGGCGGCGGCCGTCGCGACTTTACGACGGGCCACGATCAGCGTCGCCAGGCGCCGGCGGCGGCGAGAGGGCCAGCGGGGGAGCCGAGGCTGGCGAACAGGAGGTCGAAACAGGCCGTCTGATGAGTCTAGTGCTACGGCAATCGGGATGACCCTCGTCCTCAACTACGACGGTGAAAAGTGCACATGTACAAAATGAAAATCGAGAAAGTTGTTGTTCAGTTTATTGATTGATTGATTGATTTTTTCGTGTTTCCGGGCGCGTCAACTACTGTGGTCATTCGTCCCATTAGTGTAGTGCTTTTTTTTTCTCGGGAGATGGCAGTGATCTTCCCCCGCTGGATGGCGAGATCCGGCGCCGACCTACCGTTGGCTAGTGGGGTTTCCCCCTAACCAGGACTCTCCCACCAGCGGGGCACCGCCCCAGGCGGGACAAGCTCTAAGCTCCCGACCGGACTCTCGGAATATGTGGTAGTGTAGTGCATGTTAGTGTAAGTGTGTGTGTAAAGGGAGAGGGTAGGACAAGGAAGAGGAAGGACAGTTCGCGCGCGGTCTGTGCCCGTTTGGTAGGGTACTGCTCCGGCATTCGCCTGGTGTTGATCGGAGAAACCACGGAAAACTACCGATCAGAGCAGCCGGTCTTGTTCAGTTTAGAGCCCCCATATTTCAAATGAGAAAGAATTTGAGTGAGAATGAACGTACTCGTTGGGAATGAGACGCGGTCAATACGTGGTAATTGTTTTGAATTAAAATGGATAAATAAAATTGCAAACCATGGATTTCGCGGAGATGGAGTCCCACCCTAAGCTTGAGTCTGTTTATTTTTTACATCAAACACAGTTAAAATCTTTAGGTGACGTACTCTGGGGAGATATGCATGCCACATACGTAATTGACCTGGACCTACAATCGAACATATTCGTAATTTACTTAAGGCATTTTTATACAAAAAAATGTTCCGAACATTCTGCAATTTCAAAGTAGATATTTTGTAGTTAAAAGTAAAGACATACCTAAAAGATAAATCACATCCAAAAGAAGATACCAATTTTGGAAAGAACCTTGTGTACATTTTAGGTGCTAGTGTTATTAACACGGTTAAAGTGATGTATCACATTATGGTTTTATCTTTCAACACCGTTATTAGAATATCATTAAATTACTGTAGTATTCTCTTAAGTCAAAGAAAAATCATTTATCCGGAACATTTGAAAATTTTATGGATGAACAAACTTTCAAAAAAATGTGACTAGTGTTTTAATAATTAGTTGTTCAGTTCTAGAGTAATTATAAAATCCTTTCTTTTCACTACTAATATGCCTTTTATGTTTTGTTTATTTTTTCCTCTATCCCAAATTTTGTTCGGATTATCTGAAATTTTGGATTTGCACGGTTCGGATTAGGGGGTTCTACTGTACAAAACTAATGTTAGCACTTCTGCTTTACCCGCTGATTCAGTTGTCCTTACTCCAGGAAAACTACCGTTCCGAGAATCGTTCCCGAGTGAAGTCGGGAACGAGAACACTTTGAGTAAGCTGCTTTTTGAAGAATGAAGATGGTATTGCTTTCTGATAATCTTTGAACAGAGATATATTTAACTTTCCATGAAACTCGACTGAAGCACTCGCTTGAAGTGAATGTGAAACGATCTGGAGATTCATATTTTGTTTCGGACGAAACGTGATAGAGAAGAATGTATACTTCGCTATACTTATTTTTTTTTTAGTTTTGGAACACCTACTACCTCTCGTTTATCATTGATTGTTGAATTGTGAATACAAGATAATAACGAGTGTTGTTGACACTTTATTACAATATATTTTCCATGGAATGAAAAAGAAACGTTTTTGAATCTACTAACAAGCTACAGATTTGATTTTGTAGAATACCGACGAAGTAACCCGCATCATCAATGTAATGACCATCATAAAAAGTCGATAACTCTTTCTGCATGCCATTAAGGGGGCTCCGCTTTTTGTACATTTAGAAAAGGATTTGGGTGCGCGCGGGGAGGTTTACGTGCTCTGGAGGTTTTTTTGGAGGACTCGCACGAATAAATCTTCGGCGAGCGGCGTAACTCGGCGGCTGCAGAACGCCGACAGTCCCCGGGAGGGGGTGGGGAGGGGGTGAGGGACAAGGGGGCCTAGGGCGAGCGCGGCGGAGGCCGACGAGGCGGCTGATGACGAAGCCCTGATGGCGGCGGCCGTCGCGACTTTACGACGGGCCACGATCAGCGTCGCCAGGCGCCGGCGGCGGCGAGAGGGCCAGCGGGGGAGCCGAGGCTGGCGAACAGGAGGTCGAAACAGGCCGTCTGATGAGTCTAGTGCTACGGCAATCGGGATGACCCTCGTCCTCAACTACGACGGTGAAAAGTGCACATGTACAAAATGAAAATCGAGAAAGTTGTTGTTCAGTTTATTGATTGATTGATTGATTTTTTCGTGTTTCCGGGCGCGTCAACTACTGTGGTCATTCGTCCCATTAGTGTAGTGCTTTTTTTTTCTCGGGAGATGGCAGTGATCTTCCCCCGCTGGATGGCGAGATCCGGCGCCGACCTACCGTTGGCTAGTGGGGTTTCCCCCTAACCAGGACTCTCCCACCAGCGGGGCACCGCCCCAGGCGGGACAAGCTCTAAGCTCCCGACCGGACTCTCGGAATATGTGGTAGTGTAGTGCATGTTAGTGTAAGTGTGTGTGTAAAGGGAGAGGGTAGGACAAGGAAGAGGAAGGACAGTTCGCGCGCGGTCTGTGCCCGTTTGGTAGGGTACTGCTCCGGCATTCGCCTGGTGTTGATCGGAGAAACCACGGAAAACTACCGATCAGAGCAGCCGGTCTTGTTCAGTTTAGAGCCCCCATATTTCAAATGAGAAAGAATTTGAGTGAGAATGAACGTACTCGTTGGGAATGAGACGCGGTCAATACGTGGTAATTGTTTTGAATTAAAATGGATAAATAAAATTGCAAACCATGGATTTCGCGGAGATGGAGTCCCACCCTAAGCTTGAGTCTGTTTATTTTTTACATCAAACACAGTTAAAATCTTTAGGTGACGTACTCTGGGGAGATATGCATGCCACATACGTAATTGACCTGGACCTACAATCGAACATATTCGTAATTTACTTAAGGCATTTTTATACAAAAAAATGTTCCGAACATTCTGCAATTTCAAAGTAGATATTTTGTAGTTAAAAGTAAAGACATACCTAAAAGATAAATCACATCCAAAAGAAGATACCAATTTTGGAAAGAACCTTGTGTACATTTTAGGTGCTAGTGTTATTAACACGGTTAAAGTGATGTATCACATTATGGTTTTATCTTTCAACACCGTTATTAGAATATCATTAAATTACTGTAGTATTCTCTTAAGTCAAAGAAAAATCATTTATCCGGAACATTTGAAAATTTTATGGATGAACAAACTTTCAAAAAAATGTGACTAGTGTTTTAATAATTAGTTGTTCAGTTCTAGAGTAATTATAAAATCCTTTCTTTTCACTACTAATATGCCTTTTATGTTTTGTTTATTTTTTCCTCTATCCCAAATTTTGTTCGGATTATCTGAAATTTTGGATTTGCACGGTTCGGATTAGGGGGTTCTACTGTACAAAACTAATGTTAGCACTTCTGCTTTACCCGCTGATTCAGTTGTCCTTACTCCAGGAAAACTACCGTTCCGAGAATCGTTCCCGAGTGAAGTCGGGAACGAGAACACTTTGAGTAAGCTGCTTTTTGAAGAATGAAGATGGTATTGCTTTCTGATAATCTTTGAACAGAGATATATTTAACTTTCCATGAAACTCGACTGAAGCACTCGCTTGAAGTGAATGTGAAACGATCTGGAGATTCATATTTTGTTTCGGACGAAACGTGATAGAGAAGAATGTATACTTCGCTATACTTATTTTTTTTTTAGTTTTGGAACACCTACTACCTCTCGTTTATCATTGATTGTTGAATTGTGAATACAAGATAATAACGAGTGTTGTTGACACTTTATTACAATATATTTTCCATGGAATGAAAAAGAAACGTTTTTGAATCTACTAACAAGCTACAGATTTGATTTTGTAGAATACCGACGAAGTAACCAAATTCTCCACTCGTCTAATAAAATGAGAACTCAAGAAAACGGCGAATAATAAAATTGCGCTTCTCTAGCGATGGAGTAAAAATGAACGCAGGCAACGTGTAAAGGGCCCTTAGAAAGTCGGAAATTAAAAATTGGTCACAAAAGATATTCGATTGTGTTGTAATTGAAACAACAAGTACAAATATTATGGATTTAAACATTTATTTCTATATACACTCTTTCTTTATACGGAATGTTTTTAAGCACGTTCTCTCATCAAATACCGTTCACAGAAATATAATTTCATGACTTACATAGCCAATGATGCAAATAATGACGATTTGGTCCAACGCTGATCAAGAAACAGTTCGTCAGTGGTGGTAGAATATTTTCCGGCGCAGGCCCGCTCTGAATAGTGGCAATCCGTTCACTGTCGCAGGCCAACCGCGGGCTGACGGAGGGCCACCGGGCCCATGCGGAATACTTCGCAACTTCTGGAAACACTAGCTTCGCAGAGGGACTCGCCGGCCTCACACTCTTCTCTCAGTCCTTCAGGAAATAAGTCTATTCGTCTGATTTGTTTTCATCGTCTTACTAGTCACAGGATAATGTAAGCGAGTGGATGAATCCTAGCATTTCCAGGTACGGGTGGAGGTTGGTGACTCTGAGGCCCAGCGATGATTGTTCTCTACATGGTTCCATTTTTCATGAAACTGAAAGTTATTTATATTGTTTCTCAGGAACCTTTCGATCAAATAGGACGCAATTTCTCACAAGTGTTTGTTATAATTTGAGTTACTACAGGATATTTGGCGATAGCTAAAATAATCGGGACTGTTCACTCGAAAACAATGTTCAGAATATTAGTTTAGAAATATTTTTAATATTTTAAGTATTAATACAATATAGTTGAATTCGTTTCTAAGTTTTCTAGATATACTGTTGGATACTCTTTTGTCGTAAAAATGTCACACGCTTTGCCATTAAATACAAATATTGATGGAAGGAAGTCGATATTTTTTATATACAGAGCCAAAAATTAAAGAATGAGTTTTGCTTAAATGGATGCACACGAACATTACAATTTATTATCAATGTATTAATTTATAAAACTCGTCAAAAACACAATAAAATCAAAAGGGTCCTCCCTCCCGGTGTTGCACAAAACCTTTTACACATCGATTTATTGACGTAAGTCAGCTGGTACGGTGTCATCCAATCGGTAGATTGAACGTCACTACGGTGACGTTGAAGCTCCCGATTGGCAGACACGGTAACAGCTGATTAATTGTCAAATGTCATTACAAAAATGAATCGAAGTATAGAACTTGGTATAGTTAGTTTAATGTTTCTAGCCTACAAAGACTTTCTCTCTCTCTCTCTCTCTTTCTCTCTCTCTCTCTCTCAGCTTGTTCTCAGGAAGGCGCAGGGCGCGCTCCTCGACGCGCAGCAGCAGTGATGTCATTGCGATTTCCGAGCGGCAGGTCGGCGCAGAGGGGCGAGGGGAGGACGCGGCCTGGCGATGCTCTCGGGCATTTGCCGTCCACGTGGCCTTGAGCTCAACTTGTTGAGCAGGCTGATCGAAATCTGCGTAGCAAAGTTCGTTCTACACGACCTGAACCAACGCCCATGTCCTTTCCCCTGCAAACATTAGGAATTAAATTAGCAATAAAAAACTACCTAAATTATCACTGTGTATAAACCTCTTACCTCACAAGGTGCACGGAGAGGCAGACACTTTCACCAATCGCGAGCTTCCTTACGACTTAAATTTTGGTATTGGAGCTCCCGATTGGATAACAATGTCTCCTTTTCCTCCCAGCTCGTGACCTTATTTATTTTTACGCCCAAAACAGTTTAAAATGTGGGTGACGTGCTATGGGAAGAAGTAAATTCTATGCACGTTTTCAAAATTCTGTGATCCCTACCCTAAGCCATATACTATTTGAATTTTGAATACAGAAAGAAAATGAGCGTTTTTGTAAGGAATGATAACAAAATATTCGCTCCAATGTAATAATATCTATTTTCAAGGGTAAATCAGATATAAATTTGGACTCTTATCCCTTCTCATGTCCTTCGTCAAGGAATAATACCTCCTGCTACGTCATCATGGAGAATGATAATTTGAATAATTATATTTCCCACTGAATTCTAGAAGACGTTCACAGATAATGAAGTTATATTTATGTCCGGAAGGAAAACAAGGGGTCATCTCAGCATTTGCTCAAAAGATCAGGAAAACTGAACGAAAAACCTGGTCGAGATGGGGGTCATTGACCCGGAAGCTGCAGTAGAGTACTTGTTACAGTTTGTTTACAATTATCCAGTCCAAATTGTAAATAATGCATTAAATATCACTGTTAAAATTACCTTTTGATACTCAGTATAGTCTCTAATTGTATGGAAAGAGCTATGAAATAGAAACGATTTCACTTGGGATTTAAACTTTTCTATCGAATTTAATCGTTTAATGTCATCTGGCAAAGTGTTGTAAAATAATGTGCATGCATTGTATATGATTTTTTTGTAATCAGCTGTTGATACTCTCACCCGATGAATATGATAACTGCGTCAAGTGTTATAGTTATAGACATCGGCGACCTTGAAATGTCACTGTGTTTAAATCGGACTATAGTTGCTTAGTTTTTCTACGGAGTAATCTAAACAATAACAATCTTATTTGGGGTGCAATTTAAACGCTTGGTACGGTAAAATGTTTTAAGATTTCGCAATTAATAATACGAAAAACAAATTAGCTCCACTTGGAACCTACTTATTTATTCATATTATCTTAATATACATGCAGATAGTTTAGATATCGCTCTAACAAGAAATATAAAACTTCTTTATATCAAAATTGTTCTCTCAGAACTGGACCATTATCCAGTCTTGCTCTTACCGCACTTCTAAAAACAAAGCTCCTACCCGATCTCATCAATGGATGTACAAACTAGGGAAAATATGCAAAACTAACGCAAACCAACTATACATATCCCACCAATCTCAACAAATATTAGGCATTAACAAGGAAATAATTAAATTGACAGAATCAATAAGTAAATCATTAAAACAATCTATTATTCCTGTTTAAAAATCATTGAGTAAATCAATTCCAAAAAATATATTCTACCTAATAAATTTTTTTAAAATTTTTTTTTAATTTTTTATTTTTTAATAATTTATTATTATCCTTGTTCGATTACAGACAATCTTTCAAGGTATTGAATACATAGATATATATAACTATTTTAAGTAATAAACAATAAATATACAGATTAACTATATGCTACATTTTATCTATGTACATAGATACTGAGGGATACCCTTACAGGGACCTCTAACATCTTGTTTTTAATTAGTTAAATACATTTTTCATTTTTTAGAAACAAAACAATGATATAATATATAGGTAGTAGTATAGTATTCTTTATGTATAGTAGTCAAATTATGGAGGTTGTAGTAAATCTTTTGAAAATTTGAATTTAATTCTTGAATAGGTTGAAGATGTTTTTCCTAGTTTAAATCGTTCATAGGCTGGGCTAGAGTGTAAGGATGAGTAGAAATTTTTTGAGATTTTTAGTATCCATGTTTTTATGTTTTCAATTGAGAGTTCTTTGTGTAACTGTTCATTTCTTATAAACCATGGTGCATTAACTGACCATCGTAGAAATTTATTTTGTATGGTTTGCAATTTTTGAATGTGTATTGGGGCAGCACCTCCCCAAATGGGACTAGCATATGTCAACGATGGTCGTATTATATATCTAAATATTGATAGGGATGTTTCTATGTTTAATTTTGAATTTTTGTTTATGAGTGGATATAATTGGATCATTTTGATAAAAGTGTTTTTAGCTACATTTGTGATATGATCTCTCCATGTGAGTCTTCGATCAAAATAAAGTCCAAGATATTTTGCAGGTTGTGAGGTAGGGAGCCATTTAATTGCTTTACCATTTAGAATTAGAGGATAGATTAATTTTGTTTTTCTTAAAGTGAAAATTTTGGCCTGGCATTTAGAGTGATTAATAATTATATTCCATTTATTAAACCAATCAGAAAGAGTATTTAAGTCATCCTGTAGGTTATCTCTGCCTACAGGTAGATCTTTATGCGATGTATAGACTGCTGTGTCATCTGCAAATAACGCAATTTCTGAATCTATTAGTGAAGGGATATCAGATATGAAAATATTAAACATAGTTGGAGATAGTGGAGATCCCTGTGGAGTTCCAGTTGTCATAAATCCAGTTGCTGATATTTCAGTGTTGAGTTGAACTTTAAAACTTCTGTTAGTAAGAAAACTTTTAATTATTTTCTGTAAGTAAATGGGAAAACCATATTGTCTCATTTTATATAGCAAGCCAGTATGCCACATTCTATCAAAGGCTTTTTCGATGTCCAAAAATAAGGCCAAAGTATGTTGTGCATTATGAAAATTAGTGATAATATGATCAGTTAATCTTAATAATTGGTGTGTAGTCGAATGGTTTTGACGGAAACCAAATTGTGCGTTAGGTAGAATATTGTTGTTACTAATAAACTTGTTAATTCGTGTAAGTAAGGCTTTTTCAAAGATTTTTGAGAAGGTGGGAAGAAGACTAATTGGTCTGTAGTTTACTGGAGACGTTGGATCTTTACTAGTTTTGTGTATGGGGAGTACTAATGCAATTTTCCATTGGTTTGGAAAATAATTTAATCTTAAACATGAGTTATATATAGCAGTTAAAGAATTAATTACTGGAGTAGGGAGATTTTTAATAATAATATTAGGTATTTTATTAATTCCAGGTGATTTTTTATTTTTTAATTTTTTAATAATGAAACAAATTTCTGATGGAGAGATAAATTTAATTTTTTCTGGTACAGTGTGGAAAGGAGATTGAAATTCTTGTGTAATTGCATTATGAAATAAAGGGTTTGAAATAGTAGTATTATTGAAAATTGATTCAAAGTGAGTAGCTAAAAGTTCTGCTTTTTCTTTGTCTGTAGTTGCAATTCTTTTACCTAATAAAATTAAAGTATAATATGAAACGCTTCTAACAATCTACTAGGCTTAAATGAGACGAACGTAAAAAAGAAACTAAATAAACTTCGAAGCCGGCGGCGCTAGCCGAATGCGTTTACTACGCTCCGTGAAGTCACGAAGGTTAAGCGCATTCGAGACTCGCGGGTTCGTGGTTGGGTGACCGGCCAGGAACCCCGGGACCTAACGTCGTCGAGCCCCTGGCCGAAGGGATAAAAGGCAATGACTGACTGCGACGTGACGAGACTTGACAAATATTAAAAAAAAAAGTAAAAAGCACTTTAATGGAGGATTACTCCCCAATGCTAAAGCGCTCAACGCCCCTTAAGGGGGCTTGGAGACGCGTTGCGTCAAGGTGGGGACGCAACAAATTAAAAAAAAAAAAAAAAGTCTGATCAACAGCCATCAAGATAAATTACATTAAAATAAATATAAAAACATTATTTTCTGAAATTCATCCCTTGCCAATACCTCTCTGGACAACAGTGAAGTGAACTACTAAAAATAAAACAGATTCCACCTATATGCTGCGGAAAGTGTATTGCTAATATGAATAAGGAAAAAGCTATGCAAAGCATTTTGAATGTAGTACCTCTAAACCACACCCTGTGACCAATTCTGCATTCAAAAACGATGTAGAAATATTTACGAAAAGCGAAAAACCAACGTTTGCGCCTTGTATTATATACATATCTCCATCGATAACCTCAACAGTGATTAGATTTTAAAGAAGAGAGAAGTGCTCAGGAGTGATGGGATATGCAATGAATGTGTGAAAATGTTAAACTCTCCCAAAATGGTTGTGTGGCGCTATGTACGCGAGATGCGTTAAAAATGTATACGGAGTGCGCATGACGTATCTTAAACGAAAAGGGATGTGCACACGATCTGAGGACGGTATATATTGGTATGTCCAATTTGTGTGTTCAAATTTCCAAATTAATGTCAGTTATTGTTGAAATAAACATTTAATGTCTGTCGATTAATTTCATCAAAAATAAGAAATTAATAACCTGGAGTCTATAGTGAATAAAATTTTGAAAGATACACATTTCCTGAAGATTAATAATTCTAATGTCTACTTGATTGAATAATTGTTAATGATTGTGAGTGCATCTACTGGTAAGGTCTTTAGTTCCGTAAGGGTAGTGCACGTTTCCCCTTTGGGATGTGGTGGTAATGTTTCCCTACTGGATGGTGATATCCGGCGTCGACCTACCGTCGGCTAGTGGGGTTTTCCGCAACCAAGTGTCTTCCACCACCGGGGTACCGCCCAAGATGGGAGAAGCTCCAAGCTCCCGACCGGTCTCCCGGCATGTGTGGTAGTGTAGATCATATGAGTGTAAGTGTATGTAAGTAAGGAGTGAGGATACGACAAAGAAAAGGAAGGAAAGAACGCGCGCAGTCCATGGCTCGGTGTTGATCAGAGAAACAAGGGAAAACTACGGATCAGAGCAGCCGGCCGCCAGATTTCTCCTCCAGACACCGAATGAAGTCGATAAAATACAATTTACATACATGTCACCATAACTCAAACGTATCTTCATATCTTACACAAATTATACTAATTTCCTTAGGGTCGCTTTTTAACAACTTGGACATATGACATGAACACTGTGCGTTTTTGAACTGTAGGGGCAACTATATGGTGAACATGCAAGTACAAAGCAAACACACACAAACGTCTGTGCCGAGGCGGGATTCAAACCAGCGACCTTTTGGAGCCCAGGCAACTATGACCCTTCTGCCCTAGCGATCTCGGCTACCCAGGCCAGCTATTTCAATTTTAAATTCATTTTACGTTTCCTTTCTACCACATCAATTAATTAGATTATGGCCACTCGACATGTAAAGAGCAGGTAATCCTAAGTGTTTTTTTGTGGATTGTCCCTGAAACAAAGTTATCATTATTATTATTATTATTATTATTATTATTATTATTATTATTATTATTATTATTATTATTACTATTATTATTATTATTATTATTATTATTATTATTATTATTAATGTTAATATAATTATGATCACTTATTATTTTTATATTAAATTTATCCACAATTAAAGAATCGCGTTTGCTTACCATTAAACAAGATTTTGTTCGGATAATTTCATACGTTAACCTTTTACGGGCTACCAATGCATTAATGACAATGTGAATTTTTTAGTTTATCACTAAATATGGTTGTATTTGGTACTTTCAAGAGCTGATACTCGATGGGGCACACATTCAGTAAGAAATTTAAAACGAATTTATGCCAATTATTCCATAATTTCTTACAGAAAACAATCGAAAGTGTTCTAATAGATATGTGTTCATATGGATATACGGATTCATTACACACATACGCTATTATAGCAGGGGTACCATAGAGGTCGTTTCTTTCCCCAAACTTACTTAACATATTCACATACGACATTCCGAGCCAAGTTGATTCAAATATTGCCTTTTATGCAGACGATAGTGCACTATTATTAATCATCCATCATGATATTAAAATAGCACAAGAATATCTTCAAAACGATCTTAAATGGGCTGAAAACTGGATAATTAAAATTAATCCAATAACATGCCAGGAAAAGATAATCACCCTTTCCCGCCCCAAAACTATATCAATGGAAAACAGAAAATTCGGCTCTCCTCTGACCATCCTCGCCTACACAATACTTGGGAGTCTTATGGAACAAATGCTTTTCCTGGAAATACCATTAAAATGCAACAGCCAACAAAACAAACGCTAAAATAATTACGCTGCTACTCTCAATAATATTAGATTATTATCGAACGTTGCCAGTTAATTTATGTCAGTCATATGCCCAACCTTAACATACGTTTGCCCAATAGGAGCTCTTTGTTTTCTAAATTAGCTATCTTCTAAAATAAATATTTAATCAAAATTATTCATGCGCCACTCTATTTAAATAACACACAAAAAGATCATGAGTTGAATAGGGTACCTCTTCCAGTTAATCTTAACTATTTGGCGTACAATTTCTTCCACTTCCTTCGCAATTCTCCATGTGCGCTCACCTTCAACGTTGGAAGTTCAACAAGTTCTCATCGCATTACCTCAAAGTTCCCCAAAGATCGTCTTGGACCTCCATGATAATACTTTAGACTCCCCCTCAATCATCATTACTTATATAAAACAAAAAGTTAAAATAATATGTCATGAGGCGGGGTATTTGAAAACATCGAAATATTAGAGTCCATAACAAAAATTATTCTTTTTTTGCCGTTTTTTACGTTTTTAATATTCTTCAATTACTGCACCTGAACTGCGACTGAATTTCTGTGCCATTACTGTAAAAGAGGAAAATAAAGGAAATATTATATATATATATATATATATATATATATATATATATATATATATATATATATATCGGTATAAATATTTTATTTTATAAATTTCACTTAAGCTACGGAATTATGATAACTGAACAGATGAAGTCTTCAAGCACTTTGACAGATGAGCAAGCAGATAGTCTATTTAATATCACCCCTTTTAGTAATTTATTCTCCATAACATTAATAATGTGGTTGTATTGTTCAGGTTAGCATGAAATTAAAAATACATAAATAAGACTGCCGACGTTTCAAAATCTCTAATGCATTCCTATGGCTTATTCATTTATTTAAGAAAACACAGTTATACCAATTGTAATGTGCACCCTCATGAAACGTATGAAGACTTCATCTTAAACAACTCTGTATTCAGAGTCCTTTTCTATCTTTCGTCGAAAACAATGGTAGATAATCCGTCTTATAACAAATGAAGTGTATTTTCTTTCCTTGTAAGAAAGTTGTTTGTAAACGGTATTCATATTTGCAGATAGTTATTCAAAATTATTGACAGTTATTGGAAATTATGTGTCAGTTATTAGATTATACTTCCAACGCAACTACTGAAAAGATAACGAATATATACTGATGTATAATTAAATTATTTAGTACTTTTTTAAAATTCTTCTTAAATACGTGTCTCAAAACAGAAGTCCGCAGATTACTCATTTTTAAGAATCACGAGAGACATAAAAAAACAGAAACAAAAGTTGGATAAGCAGAGAAAAAATCTTAAATTAACCGGAAGTACTTATTACATCATTACTTGTCTTGCACAGGAAACACTTCCAAATTCTCTCTAATTTCCCTAAACGGTTCAACTCAGTTTTCCACACACACACATTCAGAGAGCAGTAATTTTATCAGTAATAAAGTTAATTTTTTACAGTGGTACAATCTATTTTTAATTTACGGATGGTTATTACTTTTTATTTTCAAACTTTAAACAGTCAATATGTAAACAAATGGCTTTATGACAAACTGCACTTCAATACTGCATCTTATGAGAAACCGAAACCCGTAGACATTGGCTCCGCGTACTTACGCTTTTAAAAGCCCGAAGAGGTAGGCGATAGGAGAGTTTGAGAATGCAAATGAAGTCTGAAGCACTCATTTCATTTCGTTCATGAAATGTATACATCGTGAAATCACATTGATAACTCTTCTTTAATTATTCATTTTTTGTTTGAAAAAAATGTTTACTTTTACAGAAACTTACTAAATGATCGAAACATAAACTACATATGTAGAACCATGTATAGCAATATGGAATATCTTTACAAAAACTAAAGGACGAGCAATATCGAGTCGTGTTTCGTGCTCTGCGCACGTGGTTTTCAGCGCGACGGAAGTTTTTTGAACGTCCTGTGGACGAAGCACTGCAATAGGTACTTCAACACTAAAGGATGGCCATCTTGATACCGAGTTTTTTCTGGGTCCCCTCCGTTCGCTGGCGGATACTGAGGCTGCAGTAAAGCAGAAGCAAAAAGAGCGGCCGGTCGCACGCGACGCTTCGCCCCTTTCCCCCTTCCCCCTTCCCCCCTTCCCCCTCGCGCCGTTCCCTCAGGGCGCCTCCGCCGCCGCCCTCACCGCTCCCGCCCCCGCCCCCGCCTCCACCTCCGCCACCGCCTTCTCCGCAGTCACCACCGCCGCCACTGCCAGCCGCAGCCACAGAGGGACGTCGTGCGACCGCCAAACGACCACAGAAGACAGTATTTGATTGCAATGCACGATCGCACAAACTCACATTCACGGCCTGCCCGATTCCTCGCCATTGCGCTCACTTCCAAGTTACGTTACAAAGAGAACATGCGGGAAAAGTCATAACCAATTAGGGCTTAAAATCTCGTCACTTCCACCTACAGAGATTGATCACAACCGTTGTCTGACCGGGAGGTCTTCGGATTCGAGACCGGTCGGTGGCGGATTTTCGACACTTGCTCTGACCTAATGTTCATTTCGGGGGCGAATTCTAATCCAAATTCAGTCGCCGTGTAGAGGAGAATTCTAGTGGCCCGCTGTTCAGATCGGTAATTTTCCCTGATTTCTTCAATCAAACGAAGGGAAATGCCAAAGCAGTACCTTAACAAAGGAGTTACGGGCCGCGCGCGACCTTTCCTACCTCACCCTTGTTCCCTCGTCACCCTTTACACCAAATAGGCACTACCACACCTGTCGGGAGACAAATCCGGACCTTCGAGCTTGTCCTGACTGAAGCCCGCTGTCAAAGACACCTGGAGGGAGAAACTCCCGTAACATGACGTGTAGGTCGTCGCCGGATCGCACGTTCTAGCGGGGGAGAAATACCGCCATCTTCCGTATAAGTACTAAACTTACAGGACTAATGACCATAGCAGTTGACATGCCCATAAAAATGTCAGACCGGAAGGTCCTGGGAATTGCCGGCTGGACATAGTGTTCAGTTCGGGGCAGAAGTCGCTATTTCGATGATCTGGTTTTGTGGATTCCTCTTGTCAATTTAAGTAGATACTGGAGCAAAGAAGGAAGGACAGCTTATGCATCATCACTCGTCCTTGTTCCTTCTTTTATTCCTGAACGCATATTACAATCACCTAGCTATACCTTACACATGTGAGGGGACCCTTCGGAACCTTGATCTGGAGTGCCAGAAGTGGCGTGTTCCTGTTACGGATGGGGAGTGGAGAGGACACCCTTTCATCTGGTGCCAATGAGCAGGCGCACGACTGCTGTTGTCTCAACTCGACTCACATCACACCTGCATCAAAATACAATAAACTGCGATTGACATGGGGCGAAAATCAACTCAATGGAATGGCTCATACATTGTAGTTTAAATACTGAATCGGAAACTATGCAAATGCATCACATAATCATACTAAAAGAGAAGACTGCGAAGATCTACTGATTTTAGTGAAATTTGATAGTCATAAAGTCCAAATGTTCGATCTGGATCCGGGCCCAGGACCTTCTGTTACGCCGAACTTCGTTACCCATCCACCTTGTTAAATGCTAATGCATTATCTAATTCCTAGGTCAGACGGTAGAGCAACTGTCTGGATAACAGGTCTGTGGTCGTGATCCCGGTGGAATTGTATATTTACCTTTCGTGTCAATCCATTTTCATCCGTTTCAAATCCAATAGCATTTATATTTAATAGAATTTGGCATTGGAAGTGCAGGGGCTAGCAATGTTTAAGGTCGCAGAGTCGTAGAACTCTTGAGCCGTGTTAGACACGCATGTCTTCTCTGTATGGTTGCGGGTACATTTCTACCTGGGCTTATATAAAAGACAATTGATAAATTTTGGAAATAGAATTAATTTAAAGAAATTTTGCAATATAACTTTCCCAGCTATATAAATTTTATATTTGTATTTCATGTTTCTCTAAATATCTTTTTCTAAAATAGTGAGGTTAAGTACAATCGAGTAGTAATAAAATAAATTTAATTTAGCGTGCATTGATAATAATACATTTTTAAACAATGCCATGGAGGTGTGAGTAGCTTCTCGTATCACCACATATGAGATTTAACACGATGTTTTCTATAATTGTCAATCTACCATAGCCATTCACCTCTCATTATCTTTCTATAATTCTTCATACAATAAAAGGCAAGCTTCATACAATAAAAGGCAAGCACTGTGCTCATCTGACCAGGAAAAGAGATGAAATGGTATTCCTCGTCGCTCGCCCATGCCTAGAAACGTTGGATTTTTGCGAGATTTTTAAAAAAAAAAAATACGTGTGTGTACTAAATCTCATCAACTCGTAACATTCTTCCGTGGCATTTTTGGAGCACTCAATGCTGAGTGGCCCTACTGCATCTTTTAATTTCCGCCATTCCAATACGGCCACAATAAGCACGCCACGGCCTGGGCCTGGTATTCACCCCGAGAGGCACGGTGGGCGGGGCCGCGCCGCCCACCCCCAGGCCGGGGGCGGTGTGGCGTGCGTGGCGGACGCGCGTTTTTGTGGAAGCGCGACCGCGCCGCACACACTGGCGCGCGCGCCAGCGTCCTCCGCACCCCGCCCCGCCCCTCCCCGCCCATCCCTTCCCAGCCCCGCCGCGCCCGCCGCCGCGTGCAAGTGCTTATTTATATAATACGTTCGGTGCCTGGAATATAAATTTCTCGGTATCTAACGCTTTCGGTCGCATTTTTATTCCTCCCCTACGTCTTGCAGGCTTCTGTTATAATAATTGCCTCAGCCGTGTGTCCCGCTTCAAGTCGCATTACAGCCTCCAACCCTTCTTCCCCACCGCGTCCTCGCCGCCATACCGCCCCTTCCCCCGCCGGCCCCCGCCGCTCCGCCGCCGGGATCGCAGCCTGCACGAGATATTTTTTTCAGTATGATGAGGGAGCCCTTCCCGTCCACTCGCCCCAGTGCCAATTACCTTGCCACTTAATGATACAGTATTCCAATCAGGTAGCATCTTAAAAAAGGAGAGGAGCGGCGTCTTCGTTCTTTTTGTACGTTATAAAGGAGTGAGAGGGAGCCAGAGGGACAGGCTGCGCGTCGGCCTGCACGCTAGCAGCGTGGCTCCCGTCTCGTCGTCTGGGCCCCCTCCGCCCCCTCCCGCCCCGTGCCGTCCCGTCCCGTCCCGTCCCGCCACCGTGGGTCGTGGCCCAATTAAAACAAAAAGAGCACGCGCCGGAGGCGGCGGCGGCGGCGGCAGCGGTGGCTCGCGGCGCGAGCTCAGTACTGCGCCTCTACCTGTGTTACGTCGTCTACCTGAGAGCAGCACCGCCCAGCCTCCGCCTCTGCCGCCGCCGCCGCCGGCGTCGCCGCCCCGTCCCGCCGCGCCTCGCCTCGCCTCGCCGCGCCACCCGACCAGAAGCGCTTGCATGCCGTAATGCCCGTCTAGGACGGTCAAGTTCACAGCCGCCCAGTCGGACACGAATTTGATCCCAGTGGGGCCGGATTCCAACGGGAGCAACAGGCTTCTGGGACGTCGTCCTTTTTAGCTGCGAGGCGCGGCGAGCGTGATACGCCTCCTCGGAAAATATGGTTCTGTGGAAAGGCTGAGCGCTTGAGCGTCGTGCGTCTTGGAGGTGTTGGCACTTCCTCACGAGTTGCAAGCAGCGACACAATGTTGCAAAAGCGAACCCTTTCTTCGTTCTACCTTAATTAATTATATATGCTTTAAAGTTACATAACTATGAATAACGTTTGGGTTATAACTCAGTTCCCTTTCATTCTTTATGCATGCTTGATAATGACTGCCAATTATTCATTGAGTTGTGGTTTTCTTTTCTTTCTTTTTTTTTGCTAAGAAGTATGTTTTTATCATGATCTGCGTTTGATTTCGTCATTGAAATTTAATCCTTTTATAATCTGAATCAAATGTATGTCGTGAAGAATAAATGTGCCAACGTTTTAGGTAAAAATATCATACAGAACGAAGTGATAATAAAAATAGGGGAAATCAATTTCTAACGATTGTTGTTTAAAAATTTACTGTAAATTAGGCATTTATTTCGTAGTTCATTGTTTAAAATAATTGTATAGCAACTGGAACATGTCTGAACTATGTTGACATTTTCCCTATGTGAACATTTTTAATTCAAATTACCTATCAGAAGTGACCAAATATTATGGAATATTCTGATGATTATAGCTTGAATGACTGAAATTTTTCTCGAAGATAATTTAAGTACGTCTCTTTCGAGATCTAATTAACTTCACTGAAAGATCCCGAATAAGTTTCAGTTTTTAACTGTTCAATTTTTAATGTTTTCAACTGTTTTTGACGTTCAGTAAATAATTAAATAAAAATTGAAGTTAAAAAACATCGATTGAGTTTTTCTGGGTCCATTATGTAAATACTGAGAGGCCCCTTATTTTTCTTCTGAAATAAATGTAGTAGTTTCACTATTTGTGACCGTTTTCTTGAGCTCATTGTAATTATTCAAATAATCGTTTTCCATGTTCTCACGGCTGTAAGACGATTTCGTCAAGTAGGGCAGGATAAACAGAAAAAATATATAGTTCATTTGCCGTTGAAATAGCTTGCCTACACGGAAATAAATATTTTCGTATCGATTTTGGCCACTCGTTGCTTCCTGTATTCATAATTCAACATTAATATGTATAAGAATTAGGGTAGGGATCCCAGAGCTCCCGAAAATCTCAACAGGTTGCACTTCTACCACAGAATATTTCGCATACAATTTTAAAATGTATTTTGACGTTAAATAAATAAATAGATGCAGATTATTGAACTGAATATTAAAAAGAGCCTAACTGATTATCTCAATACAATCACGATCAGCATTCACATGTGTATTAGTATGGAAACATTATTTCCTTATTGTTCTGTACAGAAGACTCTCATTCAACCTCCAATGAAAACTAAAAATTCGTTCTAATTATAGGAATTTCGAATTATGGAAGTAACATTTTCTACTAATTATTCATTAGAATAATAAACTTACATTTTTAAAACAAACTCTTCTCCCTTGTAACACAAAAGAAAACTTAACGGAACGTTTTTTGAAAACACATTCGTCACTGTCAGGCAATAGCATTGCCTCTTCCACTTTCTCTCGGTCGTACACCTTGACGACTTGGTTTTATTCTCATTGTTTATGTCTCGTTAACGTTTTCCGATCCTTTTCATATACTTTTTCTATATCACAATCCTTACCTCAAAGCACTATTGTTTTTCCAAAATGAAACTCGGTACGCTGCTTGTTTTACGTTGTCACAGAAAAGATCTAGAGGTTCTATGATTGCTTGCGTTTGCACAACATTTAGGTTTGATGGTCTCATCATTGAAAATACATATTTCTTCTCAAATGTGTTAAAACTTTAGCACAGTATGTTTAATATTTCGAACAGATGCGTTACTTGTTTTTAGTATTCGTTATTCTTTATTTGATAAGCCAGATAATGGATATCAACTAGAAGTTTTTCCACGCACAAGTAATGGATAAATATGATTGAGACCGTTATTAGATCGGTCCCTAGCGGCGAACTTGTGTGTCAGAAAACAGTCAGGAGCTGTGGGCGCCAATGTGGCGATAAATTTGAAAATACCCCACAATGCAGCCAATGTCGAGGATAAGCAAACTCATAAGCAAATAACTCGTATTGAGTGCCTGAGCATTAGAAAGAAAAACAAGGAAAACAAATTTCTTTAAAATCCATTAAATACTTATTTTGAATTGTAAAAATGTAACATTCGCACTTTAAATTTAACATAACATTGATTTAAGTAAGAATTTTTAAGAGAGTATATTTTTCTTGGAGTTTGGAGAGATTTTATCGTTTTGTAGGTCATAGGAATGTTAATTTTTTGGTGGAAAATGTACACTTTTCTACATTGGCCCTCTGTAGTCGATGCCTATGTATATCTTGAATGCTAAAGAGAAATTTTGAAGAAAAAAATTAATGATAATTCTTACTTCTTTTTATCTGATTTGTTAATATTTTGTAAGGATCATCATATTTTAATGAGATTGTTAAGACTATTTAAATTATTGTTGAAACAGTGTCTGACGAAGAAAATTGTGAAGTCTGTTAATCCAAGAATGAAATACAGTAAACTTATGCGAAATTATGAGACTAAATTGCGAGGATATGATCACATCTGAATGAGTGTTTTTTCTAAAAATGTTGAAAAAGTGTTTACTATTTTTAATGGAAGTGGTTAATTCAAGAAACATTAGGAGTGATTGAACTCAATCGGAAATTGAATTCAATTTCCATTTTGAGTTTTAAATCAGAGTAAAGGGAAGTTAAAAACTGAAATATGATTCGATTGCCTTAATATTCCAGACCATCGGATATCACCCACTTTTCAGTAAAATATTTTCAAAGTGATACATACACAATTAAGAAAACATGGATAAATATTAGAAGGCATTGCAAGTTCGGTTTGTATATAAATTTATTATTAAATGTATATATGTGCAAATGAGATCAGGCTCCTTCAAAACTCATTCAAATACAACGATATTATTGTGTATTATGCGAGTCTCTGCGAAAGTTTCCCCGAAATAAGAAAGTTTGCTCGAGGCATGATGACACTCGAAAGCATTTACATATGAGAGAAAAAGTTTTCCCTCATAAAAAAGGCCAAAATGCAATGTAAGTCCACAATCTAGACTTACAGACAGCATTTACAAAAACTTGTGAGAATATGCATAACTAGAACTAGAGTTAATTTTGTTAAGCTGGTGTACAAAATGCAAGACCAAACGTCGGATAGGCCTTTTGCAAAACGAACTGCTTCTTACTTTTTACTTTCTCGCATACGTACACGTATCCGTTTCTCGTATACAAAGTTTATATGTAGTATAGAGAAAGTTATGTAATGCTGCGGATAATCAATTTTGAGATTTCAACGGAAAGACTCTTTTTGGGGTTCCCTGATACTGAAAAGGTGTTTTTTCCAAAACGGCTGTCTGTGAACACCACGAGTGCCAAAACCATACGTAGGATTTTTTCCAAAATGGATATTCCCCAGCTGATCTGGCATGATTGGAGGCGCTGCGATTTTAAAAAACTTTCTTCAAAATTTGGGGGTACTTTACGTGAAGGCCCCCGGACACTTTCAAAATTTTCTCAAAAACGGCTACAAATTTTTCTTTAAATTTCTTGTCAAAATAGAGTGAAATTCACTAATAAAGGTGGCATAGGTCCAATTTTCAGTTAACTCTAAATTTACGAAAATTGCAAAAGTTTTAATTTTTTTAGGCGTCTTCCTACAACAACAAAATTAATACATAGAGATTTTCCCTTCAAATTAAATTTGTTTTCTATAATTAGTTCTTTCATTAAGGTCATATACAGTTAGTACATTTGAATAGTACAGTTAGTACATGTACTACATTTTAGTAGTTTTCGCGCAATATTGCGTGCTATTCAAAATTGATCAAACGGAATACGTTCACATTTAAAGAACAAGAAAAACTGTAAGTCTTGCGGTCCGGATGGTATTACAACCGAGATGTTAAAGATAGCAGGGCAAACAATAATACTATATTTGGTCAGACTTTTCAATGTATCAATCAACAACGAAAGTGTACCGGATGATTGGAAATCTGCCTTAATAGTGCCAATTTTCAAAAATGGACAGAAATGTGAAGTGCAAAATTATAGGTCAGTTAATCTTACGACAGTAGGCTGTAAATTGTTTGAAAAATCATTATCTAATTCGATTAGAAATCATTTGGAATGGTTAATTGATGGTTAACAGAATGGTTAATTGATGGACAGCATAGCTTCATAAATGGCTTTTCTAGTGAAAGTCAGGTTATTTCCCTTACTCAAGACTTGTCTGAAGTAATTGATGTAGGGAGAGGAGTGGATGCAATAGTTATTGATTTTGCTAAAGCATTTGATGTAGTGCCGCATGACATATTGATACTGCAACTTATTGATGCTAAAATTGACAGGCGGGTAATAGCATCGATAAGTGAATTTCTTCGCGATAGAAATCAAAATGTTGGAATTGGACAGGATTTATCGGAAAACGGTAACATTACTTCCGAGGTCCCTCAGGGCAGTGTCATAGGCCCACTGCTGTTTCTTAACTTTGTAAATGATTTATCGCGAAATACAATGTAAACAATTCGACTCTTCGCCAACGACTGTATATTATACAGGGAAATTGTAGAACAGCGCGATATGATTCAACTACAGGACGATTTAAATGAAATTTATGATTGGGCAATATCTAATAAAATGACTATAAATGGAAAGAAAAGGAAAGCAGTCACATTTTGTAGGGTCAGAGCTTTTCATACAATACTTTATCAGCTAAGTAATGACATAGTTCCGCGAGTCTCGAACTGTAAATACCTTGGCATCCTCCCCGATAGTAAATTGGGATGGGAGAAACCACGGTACTACTTTGTGGGCATAGATTGGAGGTCTTTGCATTTCGTCATGGGAAATCTTAAAAAATGTAATATGAAAGCAAAAGAAATCGCGTATACCTCGCTTGTTAGGTCGGTAATCGAATACGGAGCTAGCTATAGGGATCCGTACATAATAGGACTTAAAAAGAGTTTAGAGAGGATACAAAACAGAGAGGCAAAATACACATTTCGGAGGAACACACCTGCGCATTGGGAATCATTAGAACGTCAGAGGAAAAGGGCACAATATTACTTGCTGTATAAATATTACGTTGGTTGCTCCGCATGGCAAGAAATGTGGGGAAGGCTAGATAAACCAGATTATTTAAATAGATTTGATCACAAATATAAAATTAGAACAAGAATACAAAGAACGGACGTAGGGTAATTCTCCTTTGTAAACAGAAATATAGTAGATGGGAATAATTGGCCTGCGGCAGTTTTTGAGCCCTTTTCTAGCTCAGGTGTTAGAAAAGAAACTTAGGAAATTAGTCAATGGGTTGAAAACATTTAGTGAAGTGAAGTGAAACGTGCGATTATGCGTAGTCTACAGTAAAAAGTATTGAACAGTTAATATTTAGATAAAGTGATGTGCAGTGTAGTGAAGTGAAGTGAAGGGAAGGGAAGTGATTTCGTTTCTTTCTGCTTGTTTCGCTACTCGAAAACGCCTCTCTACAGGCTATTCTGACAAGAGGTACTTAGTCAATTATTTCTTTATAGTAACGAGTGTTTTACGTATTAGAAATGTAATAATTATTATAAGTATTATATATTATTACACTGTGGGGTTAGGTAAAATTGTTTATCCATGTTTGTCTGAATGTGAATGAATAGGTGCAGGTTGGAGTGTATGCGAAGGTTCCTTGGTCTGTCTATGTATCTACGCGTATATGTTTGTTCGTATGTGTGTATGTATGTATATTTGAGAACTATGTAACTTTATTTATCTATATATTAGTATATATGTATTTTGACTTGTAGTATACGAATCTAAATGCCTTCTGCATATCTAGGAGATCAGAAAAAAAATTTATTTTTAATATTGATTTTTTATACATTATTATTTTATTTGTAATTGTATTTGTAATTGTTACTGTACTTCCGTATTTCTGCATTCTGCCACTGGATATTATCTGCCCGATTGTAGAATAAATTTCTATCTATATTAACCATTTTAAAAAATTACAAAAACAAGATTTTCTGAAAAACGACTCCAAATTTTTTCTTTAAACTTTTGGTAGAGATGGTGCTGAATGCGCTCTATAGGATAATATTAAATCTATTTTGGTCTATTCTTTTGTTTTTCAAAAATTACAATACTCTAATTTTTTTGACTTGCCTCTCACGTCGTTAATATTTACATTTGCAGCAATTTGTTCACATTATTGTATTTACAAGTATATTTGCTTTAAATAATGTCATATAACGCTTATCGAAGACTCTCATTAAGATGAGCTCAAAATTCCGCATTTTCAGAAACGCTCAAACGTCATTTATCAAAAATGGCTCAAAAGTTTTCTTCACTGATTCTAACGGGTAGTGCTAATTGCACTGTTAAAAATGACATGAAGTTCATTTTGCTATATTCTTTTGTATTTTCAAAAATTACACAAATATAATGTTTTTAAATATCTCATTAATATGCACGTTTCCAGCGATTTGAACACACTATTGCATTTGTGAGTTAAAGTATTTCAAATGACTTTAAATGAAGGTTTTTTAAAACTCAAAAATCTTCTGTGAAAAGAGCCGCAATTTTTCTCATTTACAGGTACATTTAAACGCCATTTAAAAAAAAAATAGGCTCCAAATTTTTCAATGGAAATTGCAATTTATGATAAGGTTTTACTCTTCTTTAATATTCTTATTTAAGAATATTACTTAAAATAATATTTCGGTTCTACTATTACGAATCCGAAAAGTTGAGAAAATGTAAAAAACTTTGGTCGATGATAGATGGCAGCTGGCAAGAGGATGGGGAAGACCGTAAAGCCAGACCACACCTAGGAACTTAGAAAACTTTACGGCGAGAAAGTCTGAGTCATTCTGTAACATCACTAATTTAAACTGTTACTGTGAGTATAGTTGGTCTCTTCTTTGCTTACCAACAGCTGTTGCAAAAGTCGTTGTGTATAAGTGTGTTGGAATATTTCTTCTGAAATATTTTTTATATTAGTGAGCATGTAAATGATGATACTCATCTATGTGTGTTGTATTCGTGTTTATTTTCTTAAATAAAAGTGTTTTAAACACCCTCAACGGATTCATTAAATTGTTATACCTGGACATCCCAAATTGCTTCCATCAGTAATAATGCCACACTAATAAAACTACTGAATTATTGTGGCTTCAAGCTGACGAATAAAAGTAAATTGGAGATATGTGCATCATCCTGGGGGCTACTGAGAGTTTGACTGTGTGGTCCGCAGGCATGAAAAAAGTTCCCGGCTCCTGCATTGGAGTGTTCTCAATATCTTTTATTTTCTTAATTGAGATCAGTGGAATTACGTTTGTATCTTGGGTGTTAGTGGGCAGTAACATTAAATACAGGAATTTGAAATGAATGAATGGGTGATATACTAGAATTGTAAAAGCTAGCAAAAAGGACAAATTGGTAGATTTTCTGTAAGTAGTTTAATTAGTCCATGCAAAATTGAACATTAAGAGTCCATGTTGTGGCGAAAAAACGAGCGAACATTTGACGTTCAGGCGAAAAGATAGAATGGGTATTTCTCATGATATGTGAATTTATTATGAAGTAGAAATGTTCAGGGTAATCATTTTTGTGTACTATTACTAATATTACTTTGCATGTTTGCATATTTTGGTAGTTTTTTTTTTTTTTGAGAAATACATGCATAATGCATGTTTGGACATTTTTTAAATTAATACTGCATAATTAGACTTCTATCTAGCATATTAAGTACTTTTTTTATTATTTCTCTGCATATTTTGAGAATATTAAATCTGATATTTTGTATAAACACTATATTGATATTTGTATAAACACTATATTGATATTTGTATAA
Organism: Teleogryllus occipitalis; assembly: GCA_011170035.1. NCBI lineage: Eukaryota > Metazoa > Arthropoda > Insecta > Orthoptera > Gryllidae > Teleogryllus > Teleogryllus occipitalis. Next base: position 18,320 of record BLKR01003681.1, on the reverse strand, counting down.
ACACTATATTGATATTAGATCCTGAGAGCGCGCAGTTGTCTTCAGTGCTTATTGTTATATTAAACATTTTAACCTTCCGGTACATTACTTGGATTCGCGACCCAAGTTCACGTGCGGGGAGCAACGGCCGCGAAATGAATTATCAACGCCATATGACACGTTGCAAAGGAAACGGAAGATACACGAAGCCAAACTCCATATCCTTTGATAACTGACCGTGAGAGAGAAAAATAATCAAGAGCAAGCTCTCAGTTTGTTGACGTGCAACAGAGGATTAACACAAGTTTCTTAATTGTGAAGTTAAGTATAAAATCTTCTTCAAAGGCTTCCTGTGCAACTCATCTCAAGAAAAAGATTGGAAAAAACGATTGTGGAGGACGGATGGAAATGTAATTTATTGGAAATGTAATTGCTGGAATAAAGAAGTAAGCTACACTGCAGAAATTATTTAATTTGAAATAATGAAACTCAGAAAATGATAAAACAATGTCACTCAAATAGATATGAAACAAAAAACACAAATTTAGTTTTCCTCGAAATGAAAATATTTATTTTTCGGGATACTATTAATATGTTTTTAGCAGTTTTGAGATTTTTTCTGAAATTGTTTTGTAGAAACTAGTGGAGACATGGAGACAAAAATTGTTGAAGACTTTAAAGTATCTGGAATTAATAATTGTTGATTGAGGTGAAATTGCTAAGAAGAAATTACATAAAGTGTTAAGTACAAATCATGATTTGACATTTCTACAAAATGTAAAAAACATTATTTGTGGTGGAAAAGAAAATACAGAATTTGACCTTCCATTGGCTTAGATATTTATTTAGTCAAAAACATTAAAAAAAACTGTATGTGACATATGAGAAAGAAAATCATTAAGGTTAAATTTCGTATTTGAAATACACTCCATTTTGTGTATTGAAAACTTTTTTCTTATAAAAGAATGAATTTGACACAGAGCAGTTTAGAAAATATGTTAATTGTTTACTTTAAAAAAAAGCAATATAACTAAAAATAGAAATAAAATAAAATTTGATTGTGCATGTTTTGCCCATTTTTACCCCACATTTTGCATATTTGGCTATGTGATAGTGCATATTTGCATGCATATTTTAGCATTTGATAGTGCGTGGAAATCCTATTTCTATTTATTATGGATTACCACCAAAATTCTGCTACCACCACTGCCCTTAAAGAAGAAAAAGGAAAAGAAAACGAAGACAAATGAAGAAAGACTAAAATAATAAAAGAGAAATGCCCCCCAAAAAATGTGTGTAAATGACCACAATTCTTACTCGTCTATGTGCGTTCCCGTACCAGAACGGCACAATACGCTCTCTTTAGAAGCCGAGAGCTCATCGTCGCCCACGGTGGAACAGCGCAAGCGCCCACGCCTGTGCGTCATGCTTGGCCGAAGAATCGTCTTCACGACCTGCTGCTGGCGAAAAATCAATCGCAAGATGGGACGGAAGTGCTCTTGAACTGTCAATAGCTCAATGGAAAAACTCGACGACAATTTTGTCATTAATCGTGTTCACACTGGTTTGCCCCGCCCTTTAGAATCGCTCTGGAATTTCTTTCTTAGAGTTCTTTCATGATACCTTCTGTTGGTGTGTGTTTTAAGTTACTTACACGCTTCATTTATTTCATGAGGAGAATCATGTTTTGTGAAAGCAATGTTTTTTCTTTTATTCAGCTAACGTAGTGTTTTGTTTTTCTGAGAAGATTTTGTTGTGGTAGCTTTTAATAACAGACAGCTTTTTCGCATTATTTATTCTAACTATATATTCTATTCATTATTTATCTTTGTTCAAGGGGGCCTCAGGATTGGTCGATGAATCTAATGAGCTGCTTTTCATTTTCAAATCAGGAAAGCTCTCACAAACTATACTAGGTGAGTTAAATGTGTCTAATATTGAATGATCCAATGAACATGATCTGTTATGGTACTGTGATTACTTCCTCTTGCATGATTTATGATTGAGGTATAATTGTAGTGTTTATATGCCCATAGATTAGCAATAAGGTCTTCAGACTTACATGTAAAACAAGTGAAGTTATTTGTTGAAAAATATAATTTATACGATGATATTGACATTGCATTAACATAGATGGAGTAAAATTATGACCTTCTCATCAGGATGAATAAAAACATGTCTTCTAAAGCTCAAAATATGAGACAAACTAGAATCGAACATGTCAGCTCTTCTGAAAGTGACATTTGATGATGTTTGAATGTTAAGTTAATTAGAAAATTTTTTGATGTCTTCATGTGGGATAACCGAGCAAACATTGGATATTATAACTTTCACGTAGTTACTAAGTAAGGGTCTAACAATTACTTCAGAATCATTGGTAAAAAGAGATTTGTGATTATCTCTAATTTAAGTAGTAATTTTCTTTGAACATAAGAATATACTGATGGTGTTGCTCGCGTTACCTGACACTTAACTAATATCATTTCCTTGAATACTGTTTGTTAATTTACTCACATAGTCGTTTATTCATAAATCGTCATTCGACTCGATGAGGATTGCTTGGTCTTTGGTCGGGATGATATGCGTCGAAGCAGCTTCAACATAAAATTTATTTTGTACGAGGTTGTTGCACTTCTTTCCGTGGTTTCGCGGAGTGCCACCCGCAAACGTTGGCCCATGAAGACTGTTTTATGAGACATCACTAAATATAAAACTTGATATACAAATTCCACTGCAACTAGGGAAAATACTTAAGAGCATATTTTGTGTAATAAACTATTTGGATATTCTGAATGTCTGAGCTGCAATCAGCTCTCAAAAGTTGGTTTGAATAAATGCTTTCTAGGAAAATTTTGCATTACAGAAGCATAGAAACACTACAGAAACATGTAAATTGTTTATTATTTACCAAAGAAATTCATATATTTGTTCACAAAGAAGAATTGACACAGAAATAAAAAAGCAGTCAATTGTGTACACACACACACACACACACACACACACACAGGGCTATTGCAGAAAACCTGCGAATTAATGTTTGCGAGAGTGTATGTGTTCATAGAAAGGAGTATATTTCCTTCCTTTGATAAATATGTAAGATGCTTGGAAACAACATATATTATTAGTGAGTGTTGGACAGTGTAAGAACGTGCCTGAGTGATATTCGTCCTCATTGACACGTTAAGTGATTAACAAATACCACCCACATGATTCTTGAAAGCCTCTCTTAATTAATCAAGGAATTTCACAATTACCTTGCCTGTTAATTTACGAATCAGTGGCTTTTGTCAAAAAATGATTTGCTTAAGGGCAGGAATATATTTTCAGAAAACGCCGATGTCTATAACTATAACACTCGACGTAGTAATCATATTCATCAGGTGACAGTATCAACAGCACACTTAAACAAATTCACATACAATACATTCACATTATTTTACAACACTTTGCAAGATGATAATAAACGTTTAAATTCAATAGAAAAGTTCAAATTCCAAGTAAAATCGTTTCTCCTGCTTAGCATACAATTAGAGACTATACTGAGCATCAAGAAAAAAGTAACATAAATTTTAACAGTGATATTAAATGTATTATTTATCATTTGAATTGTAAAATTGTAAACAACCTGTAATAATATTATACCGCAGCTTCTGGGTCAATGACCCCCATCTCGACCAGGTTTTTCGTTCAGTTTTCCTGATCCTTTGAGCAAATCCCGTCATACGCAGTTTTTAACTGTTTTTTGACGTAAATAAATAAATAAATAAATAAATAAACATTTATTTATTTAAATAAATAAATAAATGCTGAGATGGCTCCTTGTTTTGCTTCTGGACATAAATGTAACTTTGTTATCTGTGCACGTCTTCTAGAATTCAGACAGAAATAAAGTTATTAAAATTATCGTTTTCCATTGTGTCGCGGCATGAAGTATTATTCCTTCACAAAGGACATGATGAGGGATAAGAGCTCAAATTTATAGCTCATTTACCCTTGAAAATATATTTTATTACATCGGAGCGAATATTTTGTTAACAACACTAGCAAAAAACGCTCATTTCTTTCTGTAATCAAAATCCAAGTAGTGTATTGCTTAGGATTGGGATCACAGAATTATGAAAATGTGCACAAAATTCACTTCTTACCGTAGCACGTCACACACAGTTTTTAACTGTTTTGACGAAAAATAAATAAATACATAAATGAAAGTGTTCGAATGGTTGTAGCATCATCAGTGATAAAGCATGATTCCCTAAGAACATTTTAACAAGAAAAATAATAAAATAATTTAAAGTTACAAATGTTAATTTTTGGGAACCTCCCATTGGTTTTTAATACTTGAATTATCTCTTTTCATCAGTTACATTAAACATTGTAAACGAAATGAGAAATTATTTACTTTATATTACTCCCGATTCTCCCGATTCCTAGAGATTTCATTGCAATGAATGACGTTTTTTGTTGAACAAAAAATATCCAGTATGTTAGTTGTATATTTATTTGTATTTGAAAATAATGTGTGAGTTATTATAAAAACTTAATTAAGTGAATCACAATTACGTAGGTTTCTACCTCCCTGTTTAATGATCCTTGCTGCGCGTATTATTACAAGTCCAATGATGATTATTTCACTTTATAAATATCCACATGATACGTAAATATTGGAAATTGCGAATTTAAACATTGGCACGATTATTGACATAGATCATTCGGCGAGTGAGACGCCTGCCCAGCTCTTGAGTCTCGTGAATATTGAAATACAGGTAACAGTATTTATTGAAATATTGTTAGTATTGAAATACAGTAACACTGAAGTGTTACCCTTCACAATCAAGCGACGACGCCGTTGGATGGTCTTTCCTCGCAGCTCCGCTCCATTTGCGCCTGCATCACGACTGTCTAACGCCCCTGTCATTTTCGAGGATGTTTCAATACTTAATTTATTCGACAATTGCTATTGAACCAACAACAGAAAATGAATACGTACGTGGAAAAATTCTAATCTCAGGAACTTCAGTTAAAGGGTTCTACGCTTTACGAAAAATTATTTTTTTATGCACAGCGAGAAAATAATTATCAAATTGTGCGAATATGTGAAAAAAAACAGGCGCTCTATACCAGGCGTAGTTCTGGGACCCTTCTTTGTCAATGCGTTTCCCGATAGAAATTAATTTGATTTCCCCGTAATGTAAAACAGTGATAATAATTAATGTTTGTGAATGTTTACAATCTATATTTTGAAACTGAAACAAAATGGTTTTTTATAGTAAAAGATGTATAATGAAAATTTGAAGATAGTAGTGAAGAGTTCGTAAATCACCGTTTCTTGCCGAGTTCATTGTGAGAGAGATGGGACGTTAACTGGCAAGGAAATTACATAAGTTCATTCTGACAAACTATTTATTACGAAATGTTATCAGGTATGTTCATTTCCATTATACACATACCACCGCGCAAAACGAATACGCATTCCGAAGTGTTTCTGGTTGAACACTGGCGATATGAGTAAGCAAAGTAGCTATCACTTCATCTTGCGTTTCTTCTTTCTCCGTTCAACTTCTCATATGATGTTATCCCAGACATGCCCAGCATTTAGAGGTGTTCGGCGGGAAAGCCTACCTCTGCGCCAAAATCCGCCCTCCAATTAACCTAAAGTGTAGTGTTCCTTAGATACGAAATAATTAAAAATGCCTACAGAAATATCTATGCTATTGCAGGTCAAACAGTTAAAATAAGTTAAAAAGGATAAAAATAATTACATAATTAAATCTGCATTTTATATTTATCCCATTCCTTGAAATCAGAATCAAACTTCAGGTACAATGAAATTGCTTTTTTATTAATTTCATTAAAAACATTTTTTTATAAAATATTAGGTCATTGCTCCAAATTTAATTTGGATTTCTACGAATCGTGTAAACATACACTCATTTGATGAAGTTATTCATCTTTTGAATAGTAAGTCCAGTGGATATACAAGGATATAAATCACCCAAATTGATGCAATTAGCTATGAAATATTTTTATTGGGCAAGTCTGCGTGAGTCAGAGAATTCAGTAATGTGGTTACCCGTTGGTAAAATGTTAATATGGATGAAATGATTTATTTGTGTACTTTTCTGTTCGTTTTAAAATAAGATGTTTCGCAGCATCTGCTTTTCGTCACTTTTCTCAGTGGAACTAGCTTCGTAGGCAAACTGCAAAATTAACACGGAGGCATTGAGAAATATTCTAGTTTTATTTGCACTTTCTCTATTTAATCATCAAAGTTTATTTTGTGTAAACACGGAGTACTCTCTCCTGCAGTATTATGGCAACTGCTCGACACTCTTCTCATTACGGACGTGTGAGAAGCACTCTGTTGGTGTGCGAGTGAGAAAGTGGGAGTAAGTGGCATACGGCGCGCCAGCTGGTGAGAAGGAAAGAAAGGAACATGCTGAAAATTTCTTAGTAAATCACCTTGCGTAAAGAAATTGTGAAGAAAAGACTCAAAACTAAAAGAATCTAATACAGACTTTTTCTCTTGAGTAGTACTTTATTTTCACTTTTCTTTACCTCTCTCTCATTAATGATCGCTCCACCAAACACAGTGACCCAATTTTATTTAACTTTCTTTGATGTTTTCCTCCAAGGAAGCGTTTTGTCATTGTAACAACGGTAAGTATAAAGACTTTAGAGGATATGTTCAAGTCCGACGTCAATACGTAAATTACAAGGTCGTTGGAGGCGAGGATAAAAATAATTTCGTTAGATGCAAATTGAAAAATAAATTAAGAAATAAAATGTTCTAATTATCTCATATTCTCAGTCTTTAAGAAAAAAATATTTCGCAAGGTAGTAAAGCCACACTTCCCTTGTCGCACATTTTAAAGAAGTGGAAGGGTTTCAAGCCTAGATGACGCATCTCTGTGATATTCTAACATTTTCATCAGTGTGGTAATATTTTTGTTCTATTACCTGCTTTCGTTCTATACAATAAATGTTACGAACTTATGAGGCATGGAGGTTTTGTGAGGATGTGAAAAATGATCACTATTTGCCAAAGAAAATTGCAAAAGTTCACAATTTTTTGGGGTCTTTTTGAGATATTTTTTAAATGAAATCTATTCTTCAAAATTATCTTCATATAAAGTCATCAGCATTTGTTTTTCAAAATATGAGTTTTTCTGAGTGAAATAATGACTATTTATGAAAATTATGTAAATAATAATTTCTGAAACCTGCAAACTTTTTACTTTTTTGCGAAACATTTTTCATTTAAACCTCTGAATTTTCGAAAATTGCTCATATTGAACTTACTTTTTAATGTGTCGGGGACATTAGTATGGCAAGTATAATTTGGAGAACGGCTAACGTCACTTTGCCAAACCTGAGTTCGACTTCTAGCAGGGAAAAAAAGTTTGCAAATTGAAAACACTTACGCATTTTCAAATAATAATATATTTCGTAAGTGTTACAAATAATGTGGCACAAATAACGCATCTACCTGTTAATTTGAAGGCAATTTTGCACCAGTTATTTGGTGTTGTATACAACGAACTGAGAAAATGTTTCTTAGCCCTTTGTCATTCAACTACTATTACCTTAAAGCGACATAATTTGTGTTCATTGCATAAACCATGTCACCACAAGAACTAATTGCACGACACGCGGTACTCATCTTGCGCGACTTGTTCCAACACTTTTAACATCCAGTCGGCAACGGTTCTCGTTTCTACAAGAATGAAAATCAATTTGTTTTGGGAGCATACTAACATGTAATGAAGATAAGTAGAGGCACACACTAATACGCTTTAAGAAGTGTTCAAAATTGTCAATTTGTACTATGCAAGACGCATCTTTTCAGTACTAAGCCCGGAAGTGCAATTAAAGCATTAGAGGTAATGCACATAAATTCATTGCTACCTATTTGAGTGAATATATGATACCATAGTACATTTGACGAAGCACTGTAAATAGATATAAGTGATTTCTGAAAAATAGGAATACGGGATTACATGTGCATACACTATAAGGATTGTCATTGGCACACTGTTTTCGTTCTATCCTTTGTCCTATCCCATTTACATAACGACCTATTTAGCATTTTACCGGGATATTTTTTCCAGATGATACCACAGTAATTGATACATCTTTGTCAATAGTTGAACAAAAAACAAATAATTTTCTTGATATGAAAATGGTTAAAGCTTAATGAATTAGCATTAATGTAGATTGTCAATATACAGTCTCCTAACTTCGAAAATCTTCTGTAACAGTGTTCCTAGAAATTATGGTATTAATAAAATATAAACTAGAGTTGAACAACGTGGTCAATCTTGGTGTCAAATTTGATTACGGGAGGAGACGGATTACAGGAAGTGATATCACGTTTACCATATTAAATCTGTAAAATTTGGTTATAAATAAATTCCTGTACAGCTTTTTTAAAAAGCGAGTAGTTTTTGCGCACATTTAATTTGGAGTTAATGTCATTTATAAAAAATTCAAATTTTTTATTGTCTTTTTCCCTGGGAAAGAGGAAAGGATGCTTAAAAATGGCGCAAGTCTCATTTTCGTTAAATAATTTAAATTTTCGAAATTTCTAAGTTACAAATAATGCGAGAAAGTAAATGCTGTTGTAGCACCACTAGTTTGCATAATAATTTCTACACTTATTATGAAATAAGGCATCCTAGTATGAAATATGACAACCTTAATTCCCTATTTACGTGCTGTGATTCTTGATTCACGTTCATACTATGTACACATAAACTGTTGCTGAAGAACCCTGAGTACAGATTTCGGCCATAAACAACTTATATACAATGCAGAACATGCACGTGCGGGTGAACTTCTGGACTTAGGTCCATTTGATTCCGAGTCAACGACCCACCAGCTCCAGGTACTAATACGGTATTATGAGGCGACGTCAGGTTCGCAAAGGGCAAAGAAGGGAGACGAGACCCCCTGGGAGCTTGGGCGGGGCGGGGGTGGCGGCGGGGCGGAGCAGAGACGAAGTAGGAGCGTGTGAGTGAGGGAGGGCGAGGACGAGGGCGGAAGAACCGGGAGGAGAGGTCGGCTGAGGAATCAGGCGACCACAGCGACGAACGCGGGGGCCATGAATTACGCGACCTGCGCGCGCCAACGTTATTCATACGCTGCCCGGTAGTTTAATGTCTTTGCAATATAAACGCGTTCGTCCATTTGCATATTAATGGAGCAACCGCTCAAAAATATTTTACCGCACGACGACAGCGTCGTTTCAACGCCCAAGTAAGAACTTCCACAAACAAGATCTGCATGTGTAATGTGTCTGAGGCCGAGGCGGCGGCAGTGGCGGCGGCGGCGGTCTTGACGGAACGGGACGCGCCCTCCCACCCACCACTCCCCCCCCCGCTCCCTCGCCCTCAACCCCGCCCCACCCCACGCCTCACTCCCCCTCGCCGAGTCCGCTCTCTGCCCCGCCCCTCCGCGCCCAGCTTCGCAGGCGCGCGCCGCCGCCGCGGGCTCTGCCCCGTCCGGCCGGCGCTGCGCGGGACACTACCCCGCTGTGAGTGGCTGGGCGTTGACCCGGCCATCTGACTCTGGATTGCCACACTAGCTATAGGGCTACGTCGAATTAATACGCTGCCTACAGGAGAATTCTAGCGACCGGCTTGATCGGAAGTTTCCCGAGGTTCTTCCGAATACCAGACGGATACCAGAGCAGTACCTCAACAACAGCGACACGGCCCGTAATTACCTGTCCTTGCTCATCCCTATCCCTATTCACTCCCTTTACACACACACATTTACAGGTCTGCGCCAGAACTTTTACAAATTTATCCGGACTCTTTTGAAACCAATAATATGTGTGGTAATAACATTGATTTTCTGAACTAATCTCGCCGCAGTTTCTCAATTTAATTCATTCTTTCAATTTTGACTTTACACGTACACACAAGAAATAGAGTGAGATCCAAGAAAGCAATAACTCAAATCGTAATGAACAAAACTATTAATTTTAGTATAAAGATATGATAAAGATATGAAGTAATAATGAGAAGTGCAGTGAACGGTACTCTACCAGTTACATTTTAACCACAATATTTTATGGAACGAATTTAAGTAACCTAAAAACTGAATATTACTAGCACACAATTGGACCAAAAATTTACAAATAAAATTGTCTCCCAATGTTCACTTGGAAAATGTGCTAAAATATTTATAGAATCCCGTATTTTGATTCTGCATCTCTATGGATACGACGTTGCCTCAAAAAGGCAAATGTTGAACAATCATACAAGATCATCAAATAAAAAAAATTCCCCATCAGTAAAGACTATTTGAAAAGAATTAAGGAGTGGGTGTGTATGTGTAAAATGCATCCTGAGTTGCAATGATTGCAATTCTGTCGAAATGATACACACGGGCCGGAAATTTTCTCAGAGAATCAATGAATGCATTATATAACCAGTGATGCTACCCAAGCGCATACTTTCTCGCATTGTTTCTGAATGCACTGAAATATTATACTACTACAGAAACCAGCAAAAATTTGTTCAAATAGCAACATTTTTCCGCTCCGAGATCCGACTTCAGACCCTCAGAGTTAATTGGCTGGCACTCATACCACTACGCTGTGCAATTGCCGTATGGATCGAACTCGTGCAGAGGCATAACAAGGCAAATGGCTGATTGATGTTAAAAAACGACACAATCAAAATATGCGTTAGAAACTTCCAAAGCACTCCAGTCCATTCAGCTCGATCAGGGGAATGTCAGTTTTGGAGCAAATCGGCTGAACGGTTTAGGCGCTAAAGTTGTCCTCAGACGGACTGACAGCTGTTTGATTGAATCAATCAATCTGACTGATAGATTGATTCATAGTTATTCCGGGCGCGCCAACTCCTTAAGTCATTTGTCCCGTATGTGTACTGCATGTGTTTTTTGGGAAGTAGCAGTGATCTTCCCGCCTTGGATTGCTAAATCCGGCGCCGACCTACCGTCGGCTTGCGGGATTCCCCCCCCACCAGGTGCCTCCAAACAGAGGGACAATCCCCCCAGCCGGGAGAAGCTCTAAGCTCCCGACCGGTCTCCCAGCATATGTGGTGGTGAGGTGCATGTAAATGTGTGTAAGTAAAGGGAAGGACACGACAAGGAATGGGAAGAAAAGATTGCACTTGGCCCCTTTGGTAGGGTACTGCCCCAGCATTCGCCTGATGTTGATCAGAGAAACCACGGAAAGCTACAGATCAAAGCAGTCGACCACTAGAATTCTTTTCCACACAGAGACAGGACTCCGCCTAGCTATCTGGCTAGTGTCGAAAATATTCCCATCGTAAAGACTCGAAAAAAGGACCTTACAGTCAGTGGCACTACAATGACATTAGTTGATACCCTGACCCACCCCTTCCGCTCAGCTGTTAAGAATATTTATGTCGGTCCCGCAGGTAGTGTATATAATGTATTTACATTTCATGTAGATAAATTGATTTGCTTACTTAAATCGATTGTTTGAGATGCACAGAAACACAACAAATGAAGGGATCAGTAGAAAAAGGGTCTATCCCAAATTCCTTGGTGACACAGTTATTAGCATTATATAAAACTTCAAATAATATTCTTTTAGTGTAATATGTTACTTAAAACCAGAATTGACTTATATGCGATTGTATTGTGTTTCAAAGTTTAAAAATGTACTGAGTTATCTAAGGAAAGTTCAGGTAGAACCCACATTATCTTAGAACTATGCCAATGTGGTATAGCCCCTCATGCTATTGAGCTATTCAATTGATTTGACGTGACGTACGTTTTATAAAAAAGAGCAAATTGGAAAAGCACGTACAGACACGTCCGATTAATTTATATGCATTGGTTGTGTTTGCGAATAAAAATGCTTCAAAAGATTTTCAATAACGTTTCTCGAATCCTCAATAGTTTTCTGCATCAACATATTTATCAAATTAACATACCTGTACGGGAATCAAATTCGCTTCCTTTTACCCCGAAGGGCTTAAACTGTACACGCCATTTAACGACCTCGGCCGTTCGAGACGGACGCGGTTTGTCCACTTCTATATTAAACACGACATCATCGTTTCAGTTCTAGCATTAGGCAGCCGAGAAATGGAGAAAATGTGAAAAAATGTCCTTTCGGGAGGAAAAGATGGCAGCTGGGAAGAAAATAAGACATAATCCAAAAGATAGTCGAGACTAAAGAGATTCGCGAGAAAGTCAGAGCCATTCTATAGCACCACAAGGTTATTTATTTATTTACCATACGTTGTTACATACGAGAAGAAACTTTAGTGAAAAAATTGTGCGGATTGTGAGAAAGTAATTTCAGACACGAATTAAAGGAAATCAGATAGTTTTCTTTGAAAAAAAATTGTACATGACCTTTTTTTAAGCGATTTTTTCCATCAGACTTCGTTTAAAGCAAAAATCGTTACCTGCAATAGTTTCAAATGTTAACTTTTTGAGAATTTTGAAAAAAACGAAACAATAGCGGAACAAATGGGACTAACTACATATTTTTTACCGGCCCTTACTACATATCAGAAGTAAATTTAAACAAAAAATTGAGAACGGTTTTTGAGAAAAAATGCTTATATTTCGCCCAAAATTAAGTGGAAACTAATCACATTTTATAAAAATTGAATAAAAACTTATTTAAAGATGTCTTTAAGGAACAGATTCAATTAAGGAAAAAATCTCTATCTTCAATATTATAGGAAGATAGCCAAATAGAATAGGAAGAAAGCCATTATATTGTAGGAAGATAGCCAAAAACTTGCGCTTTTTCAATTTTCAAAAATCTGTGATTTCAACGAACACGAGATCACCCCCATTCTTTACGCTATCTGAAGACAAAGTTTGATTAGGTGGCGTTTTTCAGAAAATGTTACAAACATTTTTGAGGCTTCATGTGAAGTACCCTCAAAATTCAAAACATCTGTTTGAAAATCCCAAAGCCACGAGTTTATTTAGATCGATTGGGGGATATCAATTTTGAAGAAAATCGGCTGAACTGTTGACCGCAGACGAACGTTTTGTCGTCAATCGATTTTTCGATATCAAGAACCAACAAAACATGGATTCGGGCTACACCACGTGTTAGAGTATTTTCCCCCTAAATTTAGCAACAGTATTTATCCACTTTTTCGTTACCAGAGCCCGGCATTAAGTTTTTCTGACAAAAATATGCCGTTTTCCGGTGCACGATTACATAACTTTCTCTTCTTAAGAAGAACTTCTAAAGGGAGAAAGTAAAAACGACTACTACAGTATAACTCCACATTCGCTTATCATCTCATTGAAAATAAATATATTTTTACCCCAACATAAATACTAACTTATTACATTTTGGAAGGAAATGACAAAAATTATACACAGAAACTAGTTTGCTATACAGTCTGTAATATCTTATTTTATTTTGTGAAATACACTAATTTTTTGTAAAAGATTCCTTCTGTTTAACTGTTCAGTATGGATTTTCATAAGATTCCTACAGATTTAGTCTTCCTTTCTATTATCTTTAAGCGTTAAAACTGGTGTTATCTGAACTTCTCTTTTAAGGAACATAGACTCATTTAGAAGGTATCATATTTTGTACTCGCTTGTTTTTTACTAGTACCCATTATTGTTTTATTTTCTCATAATTCCAACAACATATTTGAACTTTGATATAATACACAATTTCTTGAAAACTATGATAGTAACTTTTTAAATAATATTTCGTTGTTTCAAAAGCTTTAGTTTTAAACTGTATACAGTTTTAATGAATATTTCTTGTATCTGTCTAATAAAACGATGAAACATATTTTAATGATTTTATCATTGAAAATTTACTTTGAATTCCCAAAAAGGTCTAACATAATACAAGAGATCTGAAAAAGTGCCACTGAAAATTGTTCGGAAGCTCACTTCAGAATATTGAGTACAGAATTGAGGAATTGCCCCGAATAGGACTTTAACCGACAAAATTCCAATAATTGTTATCACAGGTGTTAAAAATTGTTATTAATGGTGCTAAAACTGTACGTACTTCTCGCCTTTAGGAATGGTTATATAATACCATTTATACCGCAATTTCTCTCCGAACTAACACGTATCAGTCACCATTTTTTGAAAAAGTCAATACAATCGTAGAACACAATATACATATTTTCAAGCAAACATCAACACAAGTTTGATAATCACCATTGCTTTTCATGCAGCTAAATCATCTCTCAACAATGAGGCGTAATTCCCACAAATTCAACTACCAAGTCCCAGCGCGGAATGCCATTTTTTTATTCCAATCTCATATTCCCTGAAGGCTAGCAATTTTTATTTCATATATTTCAAATAGCTTTTAAATATTTTCTAAAAGATTAATTTGTAAACCTATAACAAAGGTTCTAATGAAAGAAATATGAAATAATGCATAAATTCTAACTTACGTAGCATCCATCTGCCTGGAATGACATCTCATATTACGTTCACGAGGCGCAGGGTATTCGGAATGGGCGACTGTTAGACGTTAAATTATTCAAAGAAATACACATATCTTCGAAATATTTTACATGATCTTATTTGAAGATCTCTTTTTGGTGCTCACATTTCATGAAGAAAAAAATGTATCTTTACAATTGTAGTTGTAGGAAGACGCCGAAATTTTTTTTTTCTAAATTTTCAAAAAATCAGGCACTTCAATGAACATGAGACCTGCGCCATTCTCTTAGTCGTTCTATACGCTATCCGAGAACAAAATTTAATCAAAATTGTTGGTGTCGTTTTTGAGAAAAAATGTTTAAACAAAATTAAAATTGTCTAAATTTCGCGCAAAATTACGTACAAAGTAATCAAATTTACGAAGAATTGTGCATGACCTTATTTCAAAATCCATCTTCAGGGAACAGATTTCATTAAGGAAAAATCATTTTAGTTGTAGGAAGACGCCGAAAAAAATTTGAACTTTTGCAATTTTCGAAAAATTAGTTTTCAACGAACATGAGACCTGTGCCATTTTCGTAAAAGTCCTTCACATTATCCAACAACAAAATTTAATCAAAAACTTTGGAGCCATTTTTTTGAAAATTTTTAAAATCTCCCTGGGGCTTCAAGTACAGTACTCCCCAAAATTAAAATATCGGTTTCAAATTCCAGGGGCCATGACATCAGCCAGATTGAAAGGGGAATGTTGATTTTGGAGAAAATTGGCTGAACGACTTTGCCCCTAGCTTTGTTCACATTGACAGACAGACGAACAGACATGTTGCCGTCGATCGATTTTTCGGTATCAAGGACCTACAAAACATGGATTAAGGCATGTCAGAGGATTTTTTCTAAATTTGGTAACTGAATTTATCCTCTTTTTGGTTACCAGGACCTGAAAATAAGAGTTTTTCTGCCGAAAATTGCCGCTTTTTTCTGCTGCATTATATAACTTTCTATCTATTGCGTAAGGGGTACATCATGAGAATTGCCAACTATCTAATTTTTGCATAATTGTTTGTTTAATTAGAAAAAAATGAAGGGCGAACCGATATTCCCGTTTGGTAAAACAATTTTTTTGCAGAATTGTTCAACAAAAGCGAAAATTTGAAACAAGTCGCCATTTAAACGGCCTCTCATTTACTGAGAGGATACACATGAATAGTGATATATCGTCTCTGAGAGAAGAATGCAACGATTGCCATTGTATCTTCAATGAATATGAATATTCCCCATATGAGTAATCGAGAGATATGGAAGAAGTAGGCTGGGAGTGCGCCCCGACTTGAGACAAGTGAGTTAATAAATAAATGAATAAATGACGGAGAAATAGCGGAAATTGAAAGGAAAAACAGGAAAAATATCGAACGAAAGTGGCCTTGAACTTGATGTGTTTTCCTACAATTCAATATGAAACCAATAAACATATGTATTATTCTAATCTTACAAGTGTCTGCATTTGATAATACTGAAAATCTTTCAGTTATACTCAAAATCTATAAGAAAGAAGATGTTTAATTGTACCGTTTCTTAACCGTCGAATTGTAGCATTGAAACTCTTAGGGGTACTTCATTATTAAATACTTTTAACCACACATTGAGAGAAATTTATCAATTCAATAGCTGATTTCAGAATGGGCCTTACTCCCCCGGCTGCTGGCCAGGTCTTCTGGACCTCCAGCTTTTTCCTCTCAGTTACACTTGATCCGCGAGCGTTCATGTCTTCCACGTTGACTTTTTAGGGGTTCGTGCAGCTGTTATGGAGGATTCGATTCGACCACTTTTCGACGGCCTTTTAAAGCACTGCGGCACGACCCGCGCCACAAAGCCAGCCTGGGAGCATGGGAGGGGGGCAGCGGGATGGAGGGGGCGGGGTGGGGCGGGGTGGAGCAGAGCGGGACGGTCGGAGCCGGATGGCGCGGGGAGGAGGGGCTGGGGCGAGGTGGGGCGGGGGAGGAGGTGGGCGGTCGATGAATAAAATATCGTCGCGACATGCGAGACTACGATTCCGCCGAAGCTGCCTCTTCAAAGCGGCCCTGCCGCGCCGTCCGTCCTCAGCACTATGGTCCGGATTGGGAAAAAAGCGGACAAAAATAATTTGCCTCAATAATATGAAATTCGCAACAGTAGTTTCGTAGTCCGGGAAGTTAAAGCTTCGAGTCTCGACAGGGGCAGAATTTTCGGCACCAGCTGAAGAGGTGGGCGTAGGCCAATCGCCGCTTGGGGGGGGGGGGAATCCTACACTTGGTTTTTTCTAAGGTGGCAGCTGAGGGTAGTACCTCCAAGATGGAATTCGGCCCGACTTTTTGAGTTATTCTCAGTCCTGCCGCTAGAGTTGCTTGATCTGTAGCACTGCTTGACGCGGTCGCGATCATGCCACATCTTGCGGTAGGAATGAGAATGACTAAAAGAGTCGTGCCGAGTTCCATCTTGGAGATACTACCCTCAGCCGCCACGTTAGAAAAACCCGAATATAGTTGCCGTTTGCTCTCATGTACCCTTCCCGTGTACTCTGAATAAGTCAAGAAATGTACATGTACTGTTGCTCATAATAGGCTTGATTTAAACTTATTTACACCAAAAATGGAAGTAATGTATCTGGATTTTGAAAAAAATATAGTTAGAAAATAATGAGCAATAAGGAGAGTAATATCTACAATGTCAATTATTGAGGAATGTGGATCACAGTACCCGATGAATTTCTTACTGTCAGACTCCTTAAAGGAAGGTGAGGATCTGATATAAAGCGGAGAGGAGTATGCGGGGAACGTGTCGAACGTGGAAAGAAGTCGCAAGATGGAGAGAGGGAGGGGGAGAGGGATTAAGTGAGAGGATGATAGGGAGAGAGAGGAAGGAAAATAAAGTATTGCGGACAGCGAGTCAGCGATGGCAGATAGTAGACTCAACAGAAGATGGACGCAGAGTGAAAGAAAAACAGATAGATGAATTGATAGACAGGTAGAGAGATAGATGGAGAGAGAGAGATACATGGAGAGATAGATAGAGAGGTAGAGAGATAGAAAGACTGAAATATAGATAGATAGAGAAAGACAGAACG
The DNA here is from genome assembly GCA_011170035.1 of Teleogryllus occipitalis. Lineage (NCBI taxonomy): Eukaryota > Metazoa > Arthropoda > Insecta > Orthoptera > Gryllidae > Teleogryllus > Teleogryllus occipitalis. The sequence continues at coordinate 841 of BLKR01003681.1, read as the reverse complement.
AGTGAGTGAGAAAGGTAGAGGGTAGATAGCGAGTCCCGGAGAGAGCGTTGATAGTGGTTGGACATCATCTAATTGGTTGGTGTTTCGGGTCACAACTACTATGGCCATTAGTCCCGTTAGTGTAGTGCATGTAATATAATTGAAGTGGCGGTGTTCCTCCTCTCTTCGATGGAGAGATTCGACGCTGAGCTACATGTCACTCCCCGGGGGATTTCTCGCTCCAGGAAACTCCTCCAGTGGGACACTGCGCCGCGACATGCTCCAAGCTCCCGACTGATCTCCTGTCATGTGTAGTGCGTGTAATGGTGTGTGTGTGTGTGTGTAAGTGTGAGGAGATAGGACAGGACAAGGAAGACGAACAAAAGATCACGCGTGGTTCGTGGAACGTTTGTTAGGGTATTACTCCGGCATTTCCCTAGTATTGAGGGAGAAACCACGGAAAACTCCCAATCAGAGCAGATGGCCACTAGAATTCTGCTGCAGACAGCGGCTGAATATGATCGATCTCGGATAGCCTTTGCTACTTGCAACTCTAGATGGGGAAAAAAACGCGGATACAAAGGGTGAGAGATGGCGAGCGGCGCAGAGAGGGAGAACGACAGGTGTCACCTATGATCTCGTGGCAGCGGGACGGCAAACTGGTAGTGTACGAGGGGGAAGAGACGAACATGAAGAGAAAGTGGAGACAGAAACACTTAAATACAGAGAGAGGTGAGGATAGAGGTAGGAAAGAGGAAAGGAGAGAGGAGAGAGGAGAGGAGAGAGGAGAGGAGAGGAGAGGAGAGAGGCGAGGAGAGAGGAGAGAGGAGTGAGAGGCGAGAGGAGAGAGGAGAGAGGAGAG